>VZTZ01039809.1:48175-69744 GCA_013400955.1 Drymodes brunneopygia
TTCACTTGGAAGGTTTTAAACATTTATGGGGGAAAACCATTTTAAAAAGGGCATGTAGCAGCAAGGTAATAATCACAGAGCTGTGCTGCTTTATGGGGCAATAATCCAGTTGCCTTGTTTGAAAAAGCTACTTGGCCTTCATTCTCCGAGGCTTTTCCTTAGGGAATGGGGCTGGATTATTGCCTTGTAAAACAGTGCTGCATCCCTCTTGTTGATTAATTATAAATCTCTGCTCGTGGAGTACTTTCTGTCTTACAGCATTCTCGTTCCTTTCCTCCATGGCTTTGTCCTGCTTTCTGAGAATTCACAAATAAAAGGCGAGTTTTTCTCCATTTGTGGCACTCGAACGTTAATCTCCAGTCTGGGAGTTCCTGTATGAGCACGTTACATGTTTATTTCCTCCAAATATAAAGGGGAAGCAGAGTTTACTCAACTTTCCTACCACATATCCACTTCTTTTCTGCAGCCTCTGGGATGTGTAAACCTGCAAGGAATAAATGTTAGCAAGGAACTTGAGTAGTTCCCATATGAATTTCCAGGATCTCTTTAGGTTAGAGCTGGGAATGTGGGCTGGTACCTCATGGTGCCACCATCAAGATACTGTCATTGTTAGGACTAAGAGAGATATTAAATCCCTAAATGTTGTTGATTGATTTTTTTGGAGCTCTTCCATAAAAATTTGAGCTGGAATTACCTTCCACTACACCAGCTTGGGAGTGGGAGGGAGCAGTCCAAAAATACCTGAAATAACAAGAAGCCAGACACAGCCATGCTCAGGTGGTTGCTGACAGGACATTTTCCAAACTCCAGGTGATCTGGCAGGGACTGTCAGGTTGGAAATGTTGCCAAGCAAGGTTCCAAATGGATAGACCCTGTCCAAATTGGAAGATTATGGGATTTGTAGCACCACCTGTAATTTGTGTGCTGAAGAGGAGCGTGAATAATGTTCTGATGTCTTTTTCCAGGGGTGTTTGCTCAGTGTACAATGAGGGAATGGGTATTTTTGGATGTCACGTTTATGATTTGTGCTGGGCGAATTGGCCATCACCATTCCTGATTTATTTATGTACCAGCCTCCCCACAAACGGGCACAATGCTTGAAAATAATTTGGAAGCTGAAGCTGTTGTGTGTGACCAGCAGCTTCCTGAGCCGTGTTTGATATGGAGGATTTATCACACCTCCAGCTCTACATCGGCGATGATTATCAATTGTTTTCTTGATGAACAGCAAAACCATGACAGGGAAAGGCGTGATTGCATTAAGGAAAAGATTCTTCATAGTCAGAGTGTGAATCAGCAGCCTTGGAGAATTTGAAAACTCGACTGGAGGTGACCCTGAACAGTTGGATGGAACGTTGGGTTTGTTCTGCTGTGAGCAGGGGTTTGGGCTCCACACCTCTGTGGTGCCTCCACGCTGCGTCCCTCAGTGACTGAAAGCAGGAGGTGCTGCTGTGGATTCCAGTGAAATTCTTCCATGTCAGACAGCTTTTTTGGGTTCTCACTGCTTGTGGGGGCCATCTTCTC
Source organism: Drymodes brunneopygia (assembly GCA_013400955.1). Classification (NCBI taxonomy): domain Eukaryota; kingdom Metazoa; phylum Chordata; class Aves; order Passeriformes; family Petroicidae; genus Drymodes; species Drymodes brunneopygia. The sequence goes on from VZTZ01039809.1 coordinate 49,700, forward strand.
ATCCTCCTGCTTTAGTAGTTCATGAAGTGTGAAGCTACGTGGAGAAACTTCTGGATAAGTTGGAGAGTTCATCCTTGGGGTCTGTGAGTGTGTGGGACAAGCACAAATGTTCTGCTCCCTCAGTTTCAGGGACAGCACCAGATGTTGGTGGAGAAGCTTTGTGGAGTCAGCTGCTCTCAATTCACACATCAGCAGTAAGGTGAGAATAGAGTGGGGAGCATTTAAAAACTTTTCAAATATTTGACAGAAAGGAGCTCAGCCCATGCTTGGCTGACCCATCCCAGGATCACACCTGGGATACATTCCTGTGTCTTCAGTAGCTGCATTGTTGTAGTAAATGAAATAATTTTTTGGTCTGGACTCAGCCTGACCACTATTAAATTTTTTTAGCTGACAGAGCACAATGGGAACATTCAGCACAGCTCTTGGGGAGGTTCCTGGTCTGTGCTGACACTTTCTGAGTAGGTAAATACACAGCCAGTCTGCAGGACTCTCTTGGATCACAGAATCATGGAATGGCCTGAGCTGGAACAGACTTTAAAGCTCATCTTAACTCCGAAACCCCTGCCATGGGCAGGGACACCTTCCACTACACCAGCTTGGATCTGATGTTTAAATTTCCTTAAATTAGAATTTTTCTCCCTTTTCTTTCCTCCTCAGCTTCATGATTCCTTGTTGGTTTGTCTCTGCTTCTGTTCCTGACAGCTCAGTGACCTCGCTCACTGAGATCACACTATTTTTTTGACACTCCATATGCCAGAACCTCTTGCGCTTGCCTGAATTACAAGGGGGTTATTAACTCTTAGTGGGGTCACTCCTCTTTCTCACCCAATGAGGCAGAGCCCAGGTTTCACAGTGACATTCTGTGCCCTGCTTTTTGTGGGTTTTATAAACACAGGCAGCAACAAATGCGTGTTATGTGTTATAGACACATAAATGAGAGATTACTGTGCTCTGCTATTGGTTTTTGTTTGAGACCAGACACTGATGATTCACCACCTGATGGTGACAGTGAATTTTGGGTGTCTCATCCTCAGTGTTGCTTTTGAGGGAATTCATGGTACTTCTAGAAGAAATTCTTGATGTTTGGATGCTTCGCAGAGTCTGTCATTCTCTGTGTGAAATGGTAGCAGGTGTGATTGCCCAAGAAATGAGAATTTTTCAGTTCTTTGATTTAAGTGATCGGTGCCGATGACTCCTCACTTTTACAAAGGGCTTTGATTCTTGAATATTAGAGAATCACAGAATGGTTCAGGTTGGAAAAGACCTTTCAGATCATCAGCTGTTAACTCAGCACTGCCAAGCCACCACTGAACCATGCTGAACCACAGAATAAGGGTAAATATTTCTCACTTTACCCGTGTGAAACAGTTTAACACCAAAAATATCAAAAGGCTTTTTATGAGCAGTGCATACTGATGAATGGTGTTGTATTATTTACAATTATTTAATAATTTATAGTGTGCATTTTTATTTTTACTGTGTGTAAATTTGGGATAGAATGGATAAACATATTCAATTATCAAAGGGATTATTTACTAACAAGTAGAATTAGGAGGAATGCACAGGTAGGAGGATGAGTTTTGGGAAGCAGCAGGAGAAGGTTCCCGTGGACATAAAGGGCTGAATTGCTGGTTTTGGTTGCAGCAAATCTCTGAAAAGGTTTCTAATGAAGAACCAATTTAAATTTAGAAAAGAGGAATCCTCATGTGCCATCACCTGGTTTGGGACATGCAGGTTAATAAATATTTTCCTTTTATGTATCCTCAAGAGAGGCATCCCTTAAAAATGAAACGTATTTCTGCACCCCCACCCCCTAATTTCTTATTGTTTTGTGCAAATGAAGTCAGAGCAGGAGGGGGTTTTAACTTCACTTAGAGCAATAATTGGTCGGATATATGATGCAAATAAATTGGCTCAAATTTTCCCTTAATGTACCTCAGCTTCAATTCTCCTGCTGCCCTTCTGAACTGTAGTTATTGTGCTGGCACTGGAGGTACCTTTGAAGAGGCAGAGCTGCCTGTGGCAGTCGAGGCAAAATCAGAAGGAAATTTAAATGATTAATTAATGTAATCTAGTGTCTGTTTTACCAAAGGCTTTCGGGGACTTATTTAGCTCGATTAATGAGAGAAATTCCAGCGGCAGGTTTGGGGAATGGGTTTTTGAAGAGTGAAAATGACACAGCTGCTGGAGGGGAAGTGATCAGGCACCTCTTCATATTAAACCACCCACTGAATTACGACTAAGGAAAAATACTCTCTAAAAGCTTTTATTTTTCAGTTAATTATTGTTCAGTGTTTGTGAAAACCAACCTGGTGCAGAATTGCTTTAAAGCTGTAAAGGACAACAGGATGTAAATCTCAGCTATAGTTTTGAGCTGTAAGTGTCCACATTCCCAAAAGGGACTGGGCAAACTCATGGAAGAACCACTGGGGGATATGGAATACAGCTGGAAAATATTCTGGGAAATTCCTCTTCTCTTGGAGGGAAGAGCCAGGATCTGAACTGACTTTTAGTTCAACCTGGTCTGTTTTGTGTTTTTGGATTCAGAAACACCTGCAATCAAACGAGGAAGGTAAAAGAAGTAAAAATGTTGAGATATTTAAAATCTAGAAATATTTTTATCCATTTAAAATTGTAGTTATCCTGCTTAAATTTGAAAACAAACGCCAATGGGCTAAAATGCTGTTATTTCCTATTGTTAGGTGGAATTCTGGAAGTTTTCCAGAATTCTGGAATTCCACAGGTTAGGTGGAATTCTGGAAGTTTTCCAGTTCAGTTCCTTGCTCTGAGCAAGGCAGCCTTCAAAGTTTGGGCCTTGCTCATTGACTTCTGAACATCTTCAAGGTTTTAATTTTGTTTTTAGGCACCTTGTTCTTGTGCTTAACTGCTTCCATTGTGAAGAATATTTTCCTTTTGTGGAGGTAGAGTTTTTCTTACTGCTGCTGTTTTTGTTTCAAAAATATATAGCTAATACATCTGAAGCATTTGCAGTTTATTTTTTTTTGTAATTTTTTAAAAATAAAAACTAAAAAGTTAAGGTTTGCACTGTGTCAGGTAATTGTAGGGTAGTGTAGGTTGGAAGAGTTGTCTGGAGATCTGTGGAGGTGAAGTTGCCCACCCATCTAAATATAGATAGCTCTCTATCAAAAATGTTTTATTTGTGGAAAGTGAAAATAGATTTTTTTTTTCTGAGCTGTCTTTATTAAGAGAGTTTTTAGTGGCCAGAATGTCAATGATAAAACAAAAAAATAATGCAAAAGTATTTTGCAGTATAGGAAAAAATGACTCTGCTTTTACCTGGCTCTATGGACTAAGGCTAAGAATATTAATTTAAAACGTGCTAATTATTATTTCTCTTCCAAGAACAGAGTTAACAATATTAGCAAAGGTCTGGCTTACAGTCAGGAGGCCAATTTGACAGTGACAGAATAAAGAATTGGAGGCAGAATTATAGAATCAGGGTCATTCAGGTTGGAAAAGAGCTCCAAGACCATCCACTCCCACCTGTGACCGATCTCCACCTTGTCACTGAGTGCCACATCCAGTCATTCCTTGGACACCTCCAGGGATGGGGACTCCAAACTTCCCTGGGCAGCCCCTGCCAATGCCTGACCACCCTTTCCATGAGAAAATTCCTCCTGAGGTAAAGTGATAAAGGAGTAAGAAAGCTGGAAAATGGGCTAAGAGTGAATCCCCCGACAATTTGAGTGGAGGAGTTGGAGAAGGGAAGGAAGGAGGATGATTGGCAGAACTCAGGTGAGGAATGAGATCGTGGGGCTTTCAGGGGTGCTGCGGCAGGACTGGGAAAAGCAGAATGGAGACATGGAATTTTAAAGGCACACGTTTAAGGTCATGAAACACTGAGGAAAGCCACCAAAAGAAGTTGAACTATCCCCTCCTCACCGCTGACTACACCATGAGCAGACAGCTCCCCTTGCTGGGGTTCCCAGTACCCCCAGTATCCCCAGCAGGATCCTCAGATTCCTCCTGTGCTGGAAACAGAACTGATCCCCCAACAATCTGTGTATCCATGAGCAGCAAGGTTTTAGTTGATCTCTTTCATGAGTACCTTCCAAATTAGGGCGTGTGATGTTCTCACATTTTTCGGTTTCTCTAAATGTGAAAAGGATCTTTTTTTAAAGTTTGCAGAAAATCCTGCGTTTGAATACAAATCAGCTGCTTCCAGGAGCCATAAACCAACCCCAGTGCACCAAGGAGGTTCATAATTCAGCCCAGGAACACTCATGCTCCTCATGCTCACAAATTCAAGCACAAATGGCCTTCCCCTGGCTTTGGGTTTAGTGAAGGCTCTGCTAACTACAGATCTGTTTCTTCCTTAGCTCCATACACCACATTTGGATTTATCCTGGCTGCCAAGCCAGTCCACCTTGTTCCTTGAATTGTGAGTGCACACAAAACCTCGATTTTGATTATGACAGGTTAAAATGTCTTTAGGGAGCTGCACCTTATCCACGAGTTCCAAAAGGTTCTTTCATCCCTTTTCTGTAGTTTCTGTTTAAAATGCCTCTCGGTCTGTGTCAGGGGGTACCTGCCAGGACAGCAGAGGATGAGCTTTGCTACCTAAAGATTTTCACTGGTTTGTGTCTGTCAGTGATAATTCTGTTATTGCAGCCTGCAGGAAAGATGGAGAGACAAGACTTTGGACAAGGGCCTGGAGTGAGAGAACAAGGGGAAATGGCTTCAGATTGACAGAGAGCAGGCTGAGATGGGATTTTGGGAAGGAATTCTTGGCTCTGAGGGTGGTGAGGGTGTCCAGAGAAGCTGTGGCTTCCACATCCCTGGAAGTGTCCAAGACCAGGTTGAGATGAGGCTTGGAGGAACCTGGGATAGTGAAAGGTGACCCTGCCCATGGCAGGAGGTGGCACTGGGTGATCTTTAAGGTCCCTTCCAACCTAAACTTTCCTCTTATTCTGTACCACACATTCTTTAGTAGTTACCAAGCCTTTAAGACATGGAGTTATTGTGTTAGAATTTTTCTGAGTTATGAGATTTTTATTTCTCATCATTTTAAAGGTACAAGTTGTTTTGATCTTTCTTTAATAAAGATACATTCAATATAATGTCCATTATTATTGATAATTTGGAATTGCAGTGTCCCAGCAGCTGAAATCAATTTAAAAAAAAATATGTGTCTGGAGAAATCTACTTCTCCCTGCTTGTGTATTCATTTCATGCTCTTACTGATTGGGAAAACTGCAGCCATATTTATTAAAAAAAGATCTTCACTCCTCTTTATTTGCTGAATGCTTTAAAGTATGCAAGTACTTTTTAAGTGGGATTGTTGGGGTGTCCTGTGCAAGGCCAGGGGTTGGACTTGATGATCCTGATGGGTCCCTTCCAACTCAGGAGATTCTATGAATCCATGATTCACTTTGAACCAGATTAAAAGAAAGCTTCTAAATGTCCCTTTATACCAGTGAGTTATTGAGTCCCTGAATTCCTGATTTCTGCTCACTGCCCAAATGGGTCTTGAGATTAATTTGATTAATCTTATGATTTTATTAGGATTTTAAGTTGGGCTTAATCTGCCTTGTGTTTTCACTCTCTCTTACAGCACAATCCCTGCATAATGAGTGCTTGTGAGCATTAATGTTAAATCTTACTTAAGCCTACATTTATAAGCAAACAGTATTTTAAACAAAGCAGAAGCTGCACATACGAACACATGACCTTTGCCTTTGATACCTGTAGTTACTGAAAGCTTTGGGGATATTTTGTTGATCAACTCGAATGCTGGAACAATCTTGATCTCTCAGCTTTGCACCATTTCATGCCATGCTTGGCTTAAGGGACTTTTTCCCCCCATTTTGCATATTTTTTAAAAAAACGAAGTCGCATAAACCCACCCGTTGATCCAGAGGAGAATTTTTTCAATTAATGGAAGGCGTTTTGTTCTTATTTACATTTTACACACTGATTTGCTCTGTCCCGGTAAAATTGCCACTTTCTAGTGATGGTTTCGATGAGGGGACCAGTAACTCTGTCAGGATGGGGACGAGCTCTCCCAGAATCTGTCCCTGCTGCAGATCGGGGCAGCTCAGAAATCGTTCTGCACTTTCCAAGACGCCGTCTTGAACCACGAGAGACATTTCAAAGAACTTCTCCCCTTCTCACAGGGGTATTTGCTTAATCATCTTTGCTGGAACAACTTCCTTTGGAATGCTAATGAATCCTCAGCTCCGGGAGGTTCTTTGTACTCAGTTGCTCTACATGAGATTTAACGCCGTTAAAAGCACACACAGGGGGCCAGCCCCGTTCTTGCTGCTCCCTGACACGCAGGACATGAAGAGGTGATTGACTGAAATAAATGTTGTGGGGTTGAAGAGGGACAGGCTCAGTTGTAACCTTGCTCTGCTGGGTGTAGGCACAGTCCCGCGATGATGCCCTTGGAGGTCGACATTAATTACTCAGTAATTATCCAAGGAGAGAAATAAATAATTTTTTTTGAGAGGAGATGTTAGAAGGGATGTTGTACAGCTGTGCTTTTCATTGAAACAAATAGGCTTTTCTGTAAGCTCTCCTCTTTTGTCAGCTTTCGGGATTTTTAGGAATTCTCCTTTTTAATGCATCAGCTTGGGGCATCAGAGAATTGTGGAATGGTTTGGGTTGGGTGAGACCTCAAAGCTCATCCAGTGCCACCCCCTGTCAACACCTTCCACTATTCCAGGCTGCTCCAAGCCCTGTCCAGCCTGGCCTTGGGACACTTCCAGGGATCCAGGAGCAGCCACAGCTGCTCTGGGAATTCTATTCCAGGGCCTCCCCACCCTCACAGGAAGGATTTCCTCCTCACATCTCATTTAAGTATCTCCTCTTTCAGTTTAAAGCAATAAATAAATACTGGCCAAAAATAAGGTTACCTGAAAATTTGAAGAGCGTTTCCAAAAACTGGAAACATGAAGTTCTGGGCTGGCTTTCCCAAGGCAGTAATGAAGCAAATCACGCAAATGTTGTATAAATTAAAGGAGCAGGGTATTTCTGGGAGCGTGGGATTGACTCAGTGACCCAGCTGGTCCCTTCCTAATAGAATAACAAACAGTGAGTGAGAATATAAAATAATTTCCAGTGTGAACTGTATTTATCTGAATATCTGACTTTTATTTTTTTAAAAAATGATTTGACTCTTCAGCCTTTATGAATTATACAACTGGAGGTGAAGATAAAATTTTAACTCATTGAGGAAAATACACTTCCATTCTTTGGGAGTCTTGAGATGTGCTATTACTCCATTTGATAGTTGCAGAAAAATACCTCGGCGAATAAAAGTGTTTTTTATTAAATTCCTGCTATCATATCTCCCCTTTTTTACATTTGGCAAGGATTAATATTACTCCATCGTTTAGTCATAAAAGAGCAGGTCCTTGTAATGAACTGTGGCAGGGGAGAGGTGAAGGAGAGCTTTGATAGACAGATCTGATATAATGACACAGAAGATAACACACAATCCATGGTCCTCATATCTTGATCTTTTATATGTGTTCAGCTGCAGGAAAAACGGAGGGAAAAAAGCTTTTTATTAAAAGGAAAAAAGCACTAAGACAGTTTAATTGCAAAAAAACTGGCTTGAGTTACTGCTGTGGAGGAGGAGGAGGAGGGAATGTGTGAGACCACCTGACCCTCTTTTTTGTGGAGGAATGGGAACCTTCTCTCATTGGCCACTGATGAAGGAATCATCTTGCTGAGATGCCTTCAAGACTGTTCTTTTAACTGGGAAGACTTTGGAGAAGACAAAGGAGAGAAGACTTCTCCTTGGGAGTGTCCAAGGCCAGGTTGGGCTGAGGCTTGGAGCAACCTGATCTATGGAAGGTGTCCCTGCCCATGGCAGGGGTTGGAACTGGGTGATCTTCCTTCCAACCCAAACCATTCCATGATTCTATGACATTCAATATCCAGGCCATTTTGGCTGGATTTCTCTCTTATTTCTTCTTCATCACCTTCTGCCCAAGAGGGGAATAAAAAAAAAGTACTTCCAGCTTGTAGCTGTGTGTTAGAACCTCACAAAATGTCTGTGATTGTGCCACATGTCTGTCCCTGTTGTTCCCAGGAACTTGGGATCCAGCTTGGGCAGCCTCGGGGAAATTTGAAGCAAGGATGGCATAAACGGAGGGAAACAGAGCAGCGAGGGCTCACAGTGATGGAGAGGCAGGGAAGTTCAGTTCCTCTGCTCCAGGGGTTCTTGTCACATGGATCAGGGTGTCCTCGTGGTGTCTGAGTTTGGTCTCAAACTCCATTTGCTTCTCCAGCAGCAAAAAAAAAATTGTTGAATGACATTTGGAGAGGAGCTGTGAGGAGTTTGCAAATAAATAGGAAACCCATCCCTGGAAGTGTTCCAGGCCAGTTTAGAGGGGGTTTGGAGCAACCTGGGGTAGTGGAAGGTGTCCCTGCCCATGGCAAGGGATGGAATGAGGTGATCTTTAAGATCCCTTGTAATCCAAACCATTCTGGAATTCTGTGACTCTCTAAGGTGTGAAGCCAAGCCAGGCTTTCCATGTAAATGTTTTCCCACTCACAGCAGTGACAATGAACTGTCATTTTTTCTTTGCCCCCTCCTTCAGCAATGACCTCCAAAATTCACATTTTACCCTCATTCCCACTGTAAAATAATTGTTAAAAAATCTGAAGGTGGAAGTTCAGATCCTCTCTCCACCTGCCCAATCCAATATTGTACTTCCAAGGAAATATTTTCTGCTCAAATACTGTCCCCATTTGTTCTCTCCTGGCTCAACTGTTACATTTTAATTTGAATTGTCACCCTAGACCAGCCTGGTTTTGAAGAAGAGTTTCTATTTGTTTGTGACTTTAATCTCCCTGAAACTACCAAAAGAATGATTTTAACTCAGTACTCTTTGTTTCTTTTGTTTAAAGATGTGTTTAATTCTTCTTCAAAAACTTCCTTCGATGAGATATTATCATTAAAATAACTGTATTAAACTCAGCATCATGAATAATTCATAATGCAATTTTGGAAAAAAAAGGCCATGCAAAACTCCAATAATTAGATTTATGTGATAGGAAAAGCATTATTTTCATATTTAGACAGGAAGTGAATATTTATTTAGATACATCATTCATGGTGTACTAAATTATGGCAGAAACTACTGTTTGTAATTTAAAAAAATGACAAGTTAATTTGAAAGCCAGGTCTGAGATGCAGACTCATACCTTGCAAGCTACCTGATAAAATGGATTACTTTGTGTATTTATGCATTTGCTGTTAAATGGGTGGTTTCCAAATGTGATGGCACACTGAAAATTAGACTCGAGCCCATGATGTTGCCTTTTAGGATTTTTTTTTTTTGCATTTATTTGTGAGGTTTGCAGCAGTAATATCTGTAATTTTCTGAGGGCACAATGACAATTGTCATTAATTCCCTCCAGCCTTGTAGGCAACATTGAGGAAGTTGTGGGATGATTGGCTGGAATTGTGGCACACCTTTCAAAACATGAATTTCCTGGATCTGGGACTGGAAAGTGCCTAATTCCTCTTGTTCAGGACTGTCCTAGGTCTTCCCTAAGGAGTCTGTCTGGCAGTTTTGAGTCAAAATCTCTTTCTTTCTCTGTTTAAAAAAACCTTCTCCCTTTCTCAGAGTAAGTCTGAGAGTGCCCTGACCCCACATTTCACAGAATCCTGAATTTCTGTGAAATCAAAATGAGTGACTCTTTTTTTTTATTTATTTCTTTTAAATTTAATTGATCACCACATACAAAGCAAATAAGAAAAAAAAAACCCAATTTGATTTCTTGAAGCTGTGACTGGCAAGGCTTCCAGGCTTGTGCAGGAAGAAGGGCAGGGATATTTTCCCATTCCCTGTTGTCCTCAGTCCTTGTGCTGCTGGGTGTTTTTCCAGGTCCTGGTAAGATGAAATGTGAAATCACTTGAATTTCAGCTTCTGAGCATTTTCAACATGATCCAATTTAGATCGTTGGACCCAGCTTTGCATCCTGTGCTCTGAAAAGTTCTGCCAACTTCCTTTGATCTTGGCGGTCCGTGGGAACAAGGATTTCAATAAAACAGCCGGAATAATAAACAGAATACAGTTATTTATTGATTTATCACAAATACAGAGGTTTTAATGAAGCAGCTGGAATAACTTTCTGCTTTTGTACGTTAAATTATGGAAGTTTAATTGCGCTGGGTGGATAAAGGTGGCTCTTGTGAGCTGTGAGACCTGGAGGGTTGGGAGGTGAACTGGGACCTGCAGCACTGGCTGAGCAATTCCACGGCTGCCATCAGTTGTAGCTGCAAAGAGTTTACACAGAATGTGAGGTACAGGCAGGTGCTGGGTTAAAATGGAGCCCAGAATAAATTCTTGGTCACAGAACAGGGCTGAGATCCTGCCAGAAAAAATTGTAATGACATAACTGAGTTGGTATCAGGATGGGGACACGCAGCAGGATTGCTGGGATGGATGTGGACAGGAATAATTGTGGCATTTCCAAACTTCTGAGCGCCTGATCTTGTGATTTTAACATGACTTGAATGAATTATTTGAACAGAGCAAAGCTGTGACAAAAAGGGCTTCTTGAAATGCTGTCGGTGACTCAGAGCAGCCAATAGAATTTTTATTCATATCAAAAAGTCATGGAATCATTTAGTTTGGAAAAGCTCTCTCAGATTGTCGAGTCCAAGTGTACCCCCAGCACTGCCAAGGCCACCACTGCCCCATGTCCCCAAGTGCCACATCCATGTGGCTCTGAAATCCCTCCAGGGATGGAGACTCCACCACTGCCCTGGGCAGCTGTGCCAGGGCTGGACAACCCTTTGTGTGTCCTGACCTCTGCTCTGGGGGAGCTGGGGATGTTCAGCTGGAGAAGAGGAGGATCCAAGGAGATCTCAGAGCCCCTTCCAGAGCCTAAAGAGGCTCCAGAAGAGCTGGAGAGGGACTGGGGACAAGGGATGGAGGGACAGGACACAGGGAATGGCTTCAAACTGGAAAAGGGGAGATTTGGATGTGGTATTGGGAAGGAATTGTGGGCTGTGAGGGTGGAGAGGCCCTGGTCCAGGGTGCCCAGAGAAGCTGTGGCTGCCCCTGGATCCCTGGAAGTGTCCAAGGCCAGGTTGGATGGGGCTTGGAGCAGCCTGGGATAGTGGGAGGTGTCCCTGCCCCTGGCAGGGGGTGGAATGGGATGAGTTTTAAGGTCCCTTCCCACCCAAACCATTCTGTCATTCTGTGATTTGAATAATTTGAATATCAGGGGTGTCTGACTCTCAGAGCATGCGAGTGAACATTGCACTTGGTGTTTTTAATATGAACAGTGGTGACACCTTAGTTCTTGTGTTTCTGCATTAAAATGCAGCTGTGTGGCTCGAATTTACCTCAAAACTCTTTAGAAGCTTTCAGTTAAGTGAGGAGTTCAGCACAGCTCTGCACCCTTAGAATTCTTTCCCTGAATTTAAAATCCTCTTCTACTGGAAGTGGTTGAAATGATGATTTATCTGGGTCTTAATTACTGTTAATATCTTGGGCACTACCTGGGTGTTTGCCTTGGGAAGCAAGGCAGAGGTGTTGTAGATTATTGCTCTGGGAATGCTGGGATATTTCAGTTATCCCTGAGTATTTTTGTTTGCTTTTTTTTATTTCCATGATGAATTTAGAACCATTCATCAGTGACTGTCACCTGGCTTAAACACCTTAAAAATATTTTGTTCTGTCACCTAGGAAGACCCACTCTCCTTCTTTGTACTGTGGCACTTCCTCCACCTCGAGGAGGCTCTAAAATGTTAGCAAATAATTTTTTTTTTCTCAGTTTTGTGAAAGGCACCATCAGAAGAGTCTGAACAGTGAGTTTGACACCCTTTGTAGCTCCATCTCCTGCTCACTTCATCAAAGCTGCTCTATACAAACTTTTGTTGTGCTAATGCAAACTCCCTCAGGGTTCTCTCAGGCACCAGCACTAATTTTAACATTTTGGCTTCTGCACTGCTGGATTTTGTGTATGTCACCTCAAAAGCAGCGAGGATTTTGTTTCTTGGTTTGGTTTTTTTTTGTTGTTGTTGTTATTGCTGGGTCTTTGTTCCTTCAAAGGCTTTTCAAGGCATTTTCCTCTATTTTTGTGGAGGCGTTGATTTCTTTCTGGGATTTAAAGTCAGGAGAAGATTTTCTCTGTTACTTTTTGAACCAGACAGGTTCTGTCTGCGCTTTCAAAGGCACTGCAAGATCCAGGGTTGTGTCATTATCAACACTGTCAGATTCTTTCTGCCATAACAAAAGAACCATCCAAAGATCCTCTATAACAAGATGAGAATTTATTCTGGATAAGCAGAAGCCCTGCCTGAGGCTTCTCCTCCCAAGCTCCTGGATTCCCAAGTCTCATCACAACAATATCATGCTTATAAATAGAATTATAAAAGTCATGCTGTCTGTGCAGAGCAAACTGCTGTGTCCTGGTGTGGCTGTGCTGGCCCAAGGGATGACAGAGTGGAAAAAGATTTTCATGTTTTTGTAGATAAAAGTTCTGTCACGTGGTGGTAGAGGCTTGATCAGGTGTCTGCTGAACCTTTTTTGATATTTGTGTTTCCATGGATGGCGTGTTCCATAAAGCTGGAGGCATGTGGCAGTAAAGGGTGATTTAGGGTGGGATCACAGGATCATTTCGGTTGGAAGAGACCTCTAAGGTCATCAAATCCAACTGTTAACCCACCACTGTCCCATGTCCCCAAGTGTCACATCCACACATCTTTTAAATCCTTCCAGGGATGGGGCCTCCAGCACTGCCCTGGGCAGCTGTGCCAGTGCCTGACCACATTTTCAATGAAGAAATTTTTCCTGATATCCAACCTAAACCTCCCATTGAGGTAACTTATTCTTGTCCTGTCTCTTTTCCTGTCAGAGAGTTGTGCAGGGCCAGAAGGTCCCTCCTGAGCCTCCTTTTCTCCAGGCTGAGCCCCTTTCCCCCAGGCTGAGCCCCTTTCCCAGCTCCCTCAGCCTCTCCTGGTGCTCCAAACTCTTCCCAGCTCCATTCCCTTCCCTGGACACGCTCCAGCCCCTCAAGGTCTCTCTTGGAGAAAGGGGCTCCTTTGTGCTTAGAATTCCTGCAGGAGGGAGAAAAGAAGCATTGGATCAGTAAGGAGTTAATATCAAAAAAAGCAAAGGAATAAAGAGTTTGCAGCACAGTTAAAAAGAATCGATAAAAATGAAATCCTTCCCCCCTAATTAGAGGGGAAAAGGGAAAAGCCACAATATTTTGAAATAACAAAGTACTCGTTTGCTCGTGTAATAAAAACTGTGAATGCCCCATCAGGCAGAATGCCCCACTGAGATACTGAGGGGTGAAGCATCTGAACTTCAGTAACTGCTGCCATAAAAAGGGAATTTCCAGATAATGGGGATGTTTAGAAGGTGCAAAGCCCCGTGTGACATCAAATAATGTGGCTTTAGCTCATGAAAAGGTCCGTGTCTCTCTGACATGACATCATAAATAATCCTGTCTTCAAGTTATGACTTAAAAACAAATTCTGAGTGTAAATGCCAGGAGCATTTACGGATCTGATTTGACTCTTGATTTTTTATCAGTTGGGAATTTCTGGCAGCCTCAGTGCTGAGGTTGAATGTCCCAGCAAGATGCAGTGTCAGATTCCAAGAGTTAATGTTATTAGAATGAAGATTAACTCATCCTTCTGCTAAAAAAAAAAAAAACAAACCCATGATATTTGCAGCTCAGCTTCTTAAAAATACATATTTCTATGGAGGGAGCTTTTATGGTAAATCTCTGGGTTACTGAGCACATCAGCCTCTAAATTTGAGCCAGTGGAATTACGGAGAAATGCTGTGTTTCATGGAGAAATATGATGTATATTAATTTTCTGTTTCACTGGCATATTCTGTTTACTCTGCCTAAGTAACTACTGAGAGCAAAATGATTACATTTGGAACATGTGAAAAACCTTGTTGTTTCATATGGGTGGTAAATATTCACTCTGCTCCATTTACAAAATTATTTTTATGTTATTTATGTGAAACTTCCTTTTAGAAAAAAGGGTCGTCTCCTTTCATAGTATTTAAAGTTTTTTTTTCAAAGTGCTGCGTTGTGCATATAAATCCTTATTTCTCTGGAAAATGTTTTAACATCGAATCTCACTTCAACAAAGTCATTCCACAAATTTCATCTTAATTCTGATTAGGATTGGACCAGTATATCTTAGAGACCTTTAAATATGGTGATTGACATTTGAAACCAGTTGGGGGCTTAAAAATATACGATTTGGAGGACTGAAATTGAGTTAATTGCCATAGGCAAGTAGCTGAATGCATGATTTATTAATTTTATTAATTTTGCACAACGAGCACCTGTAAAGTCACGCTGAGGGGATCTTGCAGCAAACAGACTCGAAGTTCTCTCCCAGGCAAGAAGAGCAGGTGAAAATGTGCTGATGTTATTCTTGCCAAACTGAATCAACAGCTCGGAAAGAGATCCAAGGTAATGATGGAGGAATTATTTTGGCCACTTCCATGCTCGTGTTTATCTGAATTGCTTCCTAAGTGGCTTTGGGAGGAATGAAGAGAAGAGATTTTTCTGCTACGTTCAGTCTTTAAACTCTGTTGATCAAACTTTTGCTAAAATATTCTGCTTAAAATAGCCCCACTGAATAAAACAACCTGAATGTGTACATATATATATATTTTTTTTTTTTTTTCTGTTTAAATAGTTCTCCTGCCCAGAGACTTAAAGAGCATTTCCAGCTCTGCTCATGATGCTGCTTTTCAGAGCAGGATACAAGAAACATCTCCTTCCCCAGCTTTTGTCTTTCTTTTCTCTTCATACCTATTCAGCTCAAATAATAGCTGGACAAAGTAAATTTTGAAGCCTTCCCGTCTTAAGAAGCTGCAAATTGTTTGATTGCCATTCAGGCTTATTTATTTGGTGCCAGCTCATCGTTAAAGGTCTTTAAAACTGCTATTTTTGCTCCTTCCTGGCATTCTTTTCTGCTGAATTCTTTGAGGCTTGTCATACCTGCGAGGTTCTGCGTGAGATCCTTTTATAGGTCTTAAAGCTTCTTGGGTTTGGAGCATTCAGGATATTTGGGAAGTTGATAATAGACCGATTTTGTATTTCCCTTCTGCCTCCAAGTAGCTGCTGCTTTGAAGGGAGGAGTGCAGGGTTATACAGGGTTGGATAACTTCAGAACCACAACTTTATCACCTGTATTTTTAATTAATTTCTAGATGTTAAACCATTACATTTTAGAGTGTTACAGAAAATTTGTTCTGTTTTCCCTCCTCATTTTCAGGGAAATAATTTGCATCATGTGCCCCTGTCCATGGCAGGGGGATTGGAACGAGATGGCCTTTAAGGTCCCTTCCAGCCCAAACCATTCATCATTCTGGGATTTAAAACAAGGCAGGAATCCCTTCTGGAGGACATTGCCCAGTCTGGGGGAGCAGCTCTGCTCTTCACCTCCCTCTCTGAAGAGCTGAGACGTGGTGATTTCACTCTTCTGTTACTTGAATTCTCTGGTGCAAACTCTCCATTGTGGAAAGCTCCTGTCTGGCCAGGGTTGGAGGGTGGTGCTTCAGGGACTTGGGATGGATTGAGGGGACAAAGTGTTTGCATGGCTTGAAGGGCACAGAAATCTAAATGGAAACAGGGATTTTTAATATCACTGAGGACAGATGAGGTGTCCAGGGCTCCTCTGAGAAATCAGGAGTGAAAGGATTTTATAAGCCACTGGAATAAAAGGACATTTAGAAGCTTTCTTTTAAACAAGTACAAAGTGAATCATGGAATTGTGGAATATCCTGAGCTGGAAGGGACCCACCAGGGTCATCCAGTCCAGCCTCTGGCCCTGCACAGACACCCCAAAAATCCCAAACTGTCCCTGAGAGCGTTGTCCAAACACTCCTGGAGATCCTTGGGGCCATGCCCATTCCCTGGGGAGCTGTTCCAGTGCCCAAACACCCTCTGGGGGAAGAACCTTTTCCTGATACCCACCCTAAACCTTCCTGACACAGCTCCAGCCGTTCCCTGGGTCCTGTCCCTGGTCACGAGAGTAAAACAGCTCTTGGTGTTTTGGTGTTTTGGTTTCTGACTCTGAAGCTCACGAGGCTGGTGTTTTATGAGGTGACTCCTTTCTCCAGCTCTTTTCAAAGGATTACTCTGTGTGTTTTTGTTGGAGTGAGTGATCACTAAAATTTGAGAGTTGAATGCAGTTTCTGGCCCAGGGGAAACAGATCTTAGGACGACACTGGGTGGAAGGGGTTTCCTGAGGTCTTTAGCTCCTCATCCTGCACCAAGCTGCTCACTCAGAGCTTTGACTGTCAGAGAGCCAGGGAGGTCTCTCTGTCTTTCCAAACCCTTCCTTGACCAGGTTTTTATTTATTATTCTTGCTTGTTTTGAGTCGGAATCTCCCTTGTTTCAGCTTCTCTTTGTTGTCTCTCATCAATTTAGTTGACACCTGCGAGAAGAGTTTGGTTTCATTTTCCTACACCCTCCAGCTGGACAGAGAGCAACAAGGGACTTTGGAAAAGGGCCTGGGACCACAGGTCAAGGGGGAATGGTTTCAGTCTGGAAAAGGGGAGATTTGGATGGGACATTGGGAAGGAATTCCTGGCTGTGAGGGTGGAGAGGCCCTGGCACAGGGTGCCCAGAGAAGCTGTGCCTGCCCCTGGATCCTTGGGAATGTCCAAGGGGTTCCACAGCTGGAACCATTCATTTTTTATCTCAAAGGGTCTTTCTTATTGAAAGACATTTTCTACATGTTTTAAGTGATCAATATCTAATCTCTAATTCTGTCTCTATTTGCTTCCTCAGTTCTATGTTTGCCCCCTAAGCAATGCCTGCAAAGCAGGTGGCTGCAGTCATTTGTTTTACAAATGCAAAATATCTAAAATTGCTATTTGCTTTTGGAAGCTGAAGTTATGGAAATACCATAAAATAAACATAGAGAGGATGAAAACAGGAAAATTTATATGATATATAGGAATGTGTGGTTTTTAAAACTGTCAGGATCTGCTGTGAGCTTTCAGATATTAAATACCATATTGTCTTCCTATTACTTTTATTTTATTCTTTTGCCTTGGCTATTAGAAGAACAAATGATGGTGGAATTTAGAGGATGAGCAGCGAGGATCAAGAGATTGAAAGCAGTATTTGCAAGTCCTCAAAGATGAAGGCAGCAGAAAGGCAAATGACTTCCAAAAAGGGCCGTTTCATGGGGTAATTTATCCGACGTGGCTTTGCCATTTGTTGTATCATTCCACTCTTGTTGCCATGGGAACCAATTTTACTGTTGCAGTGATTGTTAATCAGGATTTGTAGTTATACCATTTTTACCACAAGGCCTTATATCCTTCCAGATTAAATCACAGCTCTCGTTGACAGTGGTGTTCATCAAACATTACCGCCAGAAATAAAACCTGGCCAACCTTCCTGGCATTTTCCTCTCCGTTACCAGAACCAGGGAGCAGAAGCTTGAGTTAACTTTTACAGGAACTCCAGGATTCTGCTTCTGTTCCATCTGTCATGCTTGTACAATTCCAGGAAAAGAAAGCAAAAAAAAAAAACCAACCCCAAACCCAAGCCTTGCAGTCTGCCTGGCAGTATAATCATTTTATTTTTCATTTAAGTGGAACTAAACTGAGTACTCTGGAGATCCATTGTCTACATGTCCTTTCTTTCATCATCTCTTAAGGTAGAATGAAAGCTTAAGGCCATCTAAGCTTTAGAAATTTGAAAACAGAGATATTTGTTTTTATGAGGGTTTCAAGACTCCATGTTCAGGTATCTAAAATACTGCCTGTCCTTTCAATCTTCCCTCTGGTTTTACAACTGCAAAGAGGTGTTGGCAGGAATAGGGACAAACAGGTGGAGGTTGATCCTTCTTCAGTTGTAGAGGATCAAAGGGTCAGAGTGTGACTTTCTCTGGTCCTGCTCTGTTCTCTGTCAGGAGAATAGAAATGTGAAAAATTCTTTCCATCTAAATTTACTCACTTGGTGACCTGGGTTGAAATATTTCTCTGGATGCTGAGAGCTTAAAGCAACCGAGATTCACATTTCTGCTCAATTCCTTTAATATATCCTAATATTTCCTCTGCTGCCAAAGATAGTTCAAATTCTGAGAAAGAGAAAAACATAAGCTGTTGGTAAATTGTAAGTTGATGAAACACTGCACTCAAAACTCACAGAAAAACATATGAGAAGAGTTAAAGTCCCTGCTCCTCTCAGCAGGGGTTTTATGCTGCAGTGATGACCAATATTGCTCCGAGTTGGTCCGAGATGAATTTAATGGAATCATTAAACAAAACGCTTCTCTCTGAGCCCAATCTCCTGACCTCTGATGGAAGAGCTCCCGTTCTTCACTCCCCTGGGCAGCTCCTTTCGCTCACACAACCCAAAGCTGTCACCACAAAACTCTTGGTGGATTTTGAGCTGAAATTGGGAGGATCACGTCGCTTGAGCACAGCCTGGGCTGGGGGCTGTTTTCCTGCCTGCTCTGTTGTTTGAGTGGCGTTTTGGCAGAGTTTCCCAAGTTCTGCCCCAGAAGGATGGGGGATTGCCAGCTTTGTTCCCAGATTTATGTTCATCACAGAATCAAAGAATGATTTGAGTTGGAAGGGACCTTAAAGCTCATCTTGTCCCACCCTCTGCCATGGGCAGGGACACCTTCCACTATCCCACCTTGCTCCAAGTCCTCTCCAGCCTAACCTTTATCTGACAATATAGTACCAGTATGATCCAGCCAGGTAGCATTTCATGTGATATTTTACAAAAACTCCCTCAGACTGTTGCTTTTTTTCCCCCTCAGTGAACTGAATTCTCAGCATCTCTCATTTCCAACCAGCCCCATAGAGCCAGGCCCATTTATGTCACAGTTTTGTTTCCACTTCACTGTATCCCAAGTACACTGAGGGATGCACAATCAAAACATTAGCAAGGTGTTAGTCACATTGTTTTGATCCCTCTCCCGATTTTCTTTCTCCTTTCCTTCTCCTTTTTCCCCGTTCTCTGCTGCCAATGCCCAGCCCCCACTATAATTCTGATTGGCTAAATTAATTCTGCAGCATCCTGCTGTGAATAATTATGTTCATCCAGTGTGGAGCTGGATGCCTTTCTCATCTCCCCCTCCTCCTCCTCCTCGCCTAAATTATAATGTGACAATTGAAGCTCACAGCTGGCTCATCAGAGGTGGCCAGTTTGGGAATTGGCACATCTGAATGTGCCTCTCCCTTAACTCTGGGCCTTGATTGCTTAAGACAAGACGTATGTAAACCCCCTGATTATTCCCATTTTGCGTGGCTCACAAAGATCCTGCTTCAAACTGCAAAGCTGTTTTGTTGGTTGGGGGGGGAGGGGAAATTACAGGAATTTTTCTCTTCCCCTCCCCACAGTTCACTCCAACAATAAATAGCTGTCAGACTTGTGTCAAGAATGAAATTATAGGAGCACACGAGGCCTTGATTACATTGTTTTGGATAGATTGCTATTAGCATAGTGAAATGAAGTCTAATTTTTCAGTGCTTTAGCTCAGTCAAGAATCAAGTGGCACAGGAGGGGGAAGGGATGTCACCCACGGGAGCTGAGTGATGTAATTCTGTGCAGTTCTGGAGTGCCGTCCTTTCAGTCATGAGAAACAGGGAAATAAATAAATAAATAAACAAATAAATCTGTTCTGCTGAAATGTTTGGTGAGTTGGGAGCTGAGGCAGAGCTGGTGTTGGTGAACAGATTGTTCACAGAATTACTGAGGTTGGAAAAGAGCTCTGAGACCATCGAGTCCCACCTGTGACCGATCCCCACCTTGTCCCCAGCCCAGAGCTCTGAGTGCCACATCCAGGCCTTCCTTGGACACCTCCAGGGATGGGGACTCCAAACCTCCCTGGGCAGCCCCTTGCAATGCTCAACAACCCCTTCCATGGAGAAATTCCTCCTGGTGTGCAAATCAAACCTTCCCTGGTGCAACTTGAGGCTGTTTCTCCTCATCCTGTCCCTGTTCCCTGGGAACAGAGCCCGACCCCCCCTGGCTGTCACCTCCTGTCAGGGAGGTGGGCAGAGCCACACGGTCCCCCCTGAGCCTCCTGTTCTCCCGG
>VZTZ01039817.1:729-15758 GCA_013400955.1 Drymodes brunneopygia
CCAGCCCAAGTTCTTTAAAGCACTTGGATATACTCTTTGCACAGCCCTACCTGCAGTGATGCAGAGCTAAAGACACTGCCACCCATGTGCTCCCATTAACACTTTAAAAGAGTATGTCAGCAAGGCCTTCTGAAGGCAGATCTAGACTTTCCCTGCCTGCCGTCTCAGTTGGCCTCTCAGATGCTACATATTTGTGTCAATGTGGCACCAAGCCCAAGCTAATAAACTTTGGCACTCAGCAGGGCTTAAAATTTTGAGCCCTTCGGCATGGCAGACACCTCAATATGACTTCCAGGTTAGATCGAGCTCACAGATTATTGAAGACAGAACGCAGAACTTAGATTCACTACAATAATTTTTTGCTATGCAAAATGTGTGTCTTGCAAGCTAGTTATTTATGATGTTTACAAGGAATGGAAAGATACAGAGAAACTCCCAAAAGCCTGTGATCCCAACCTGTAACAGGTGTGTGATTAAAATATTGATAGGCAACCAGTAAACTGTTTCTATTTTTCTCTGAAGAGTCCAAACAACTAGCAAACAGTAGACATTGACATTTTTAGACACATCAGTTTGCTAGATGTCAGCAGGTTAGAAATCTGATAATCTCCTAAAATTTACTAGGAATAATGTGATATTCAGTTTCCTAAGTGAAAGATTAGGATTTCACAAAAGCTTTCTCAGCCATGGAAGAAGGTAAGATTTCACTAGCACAATTCCTTAAATGTCCATGTCAAATTTCAAGACTAGATTGTTTTGTCTCTGTTCTCCATTAATTCCAGTGACTTCATCTTCAAACACTAGACATGTAGCTTTATATAGACCCATAATGTAGCACCTTAAGTTGCATGATATGAATCTCACTTTTGGATCTAAGGTTGCTGTATTTATATTCTATGAATGTCCTGGCTTGATTAGATTCCTAGAATTTATCTATTATATACTTAGGTCTAAAAAATCACATGTAGATAATTCCATTGAAAAGCACATCTAGGGAATGCAATCCATGTTTCATGAAATGAAATTAGTAGTTGATAATTCACCCAAGATATATGAAGTTATACATAATGCAAGCCTTCAGTCTGATCTGTCCTTACTATCCTCAGCCTTCCCATTATCCTAAAGATCAGGCCTGAAGTGACTTATTTAATATTACTGTTCTCTTTAGCTGATACTACAACAATGAAGAAAGATATTTAAAATTACTGGTATCCAGAGAAGGAAAATGCAGGTGAGATGGCGCCCATCTTTCTGGTTACACTCATCTAGCAAGTGGAAATCCTGTTCCCTTTTGAGCACCTCCCATGCATTTTACCACATAAACTATGTAATAGCACTCAGGCAGGGAAGGAACAAAGATCTTTAATTTCCTGATCAAGTCCCTCAGCTGTCAGGCTATTACTTAAGTTTTCTAGATAACAGGATGGCTGAGATAAATATTTAAGTGAGTTGACCTAAACTCACCCATCTAAATTTAAACATGTAGCATAAACACCTAAGATGAGAGGGGAGGCTGAGCACAACATTGCACAGATATCCTGCTCAGTGCTACAGGCATGCCCCACTAGAGGTGTGAGGTCTAAGTTAGGCAGTTTCTCTGCCTGGTATGTTCATCTCAGCAGATTCCACTCAACTTCATTCTCTGCTTATAGTGAGCTAGGAACCTGAATGACAAACCTAGGTTATGAATCCTCTCAAGTCATCACATGAAAGTCACATATAGTAAGAGAAAATGTTCTCAAACCTACATTTTTTTATGTGTCTCTCCTTTTGGATGTAGTTTTTGTTGACACCATATCCTCTTTTCACATCTCTAGTAATTTAAACAGTTATAAAATGAAAGGAAACTCAGTTTTGCTTCACTTTGAGGAATGAGCAAATTATAAGGGGCTTTAGAATAATTAAGAAATAGATTTTTCATCTTTATCTGCTACCAAGGATTTCTTTTTAGCCTTAGAGATTACATATTTTCCATTTCACAGCTTCGTGATGACGGATGGACAGGGCTTGTAAAACATTTAGAGTTCCAGACTATCACAAAGTTGCCACAGACCTCTAACAGGAATTATCAAATAGAAATAGTAGGTTTTCAACTTTAAAAGACAACTTATTCAGCAGAAGTCTTGCAACAAGTTTCTTAAGTACAGTTGACTTTTCCATGGCTTTGACTCAAGAGTAGCCAAAGCAGGTAGAAGTCAACTCAGAAACTTTGCTGAGCCACAAACTCATCTAACCTTGCTCTATGATTTCAAAGAGGCTGCTAAAGTCCTGTGACATCCTTCTTCTGGTGCTTGTCATCTTTGATCTAACATCTATTCCCATCCTTCCAAATTGCCTCTTATAAACAGGGGACTATAGTTCTCATCTCTCCTCTTTTTGGATAAGCCACCAGTGAGGAGTCTGAGTGGACACTTTCAGTATCTCCTTCACCTCTGTAGGGGTCAAGGCAACTGAAAAGTCCTCTCCTTGTCAGGGATTCTGTAAGAATAACTGTGTGGTAAATAAAAGGGAGGATTTAAAAAGCATGCACATGTAATTAAAAAAAAACCCTCGCTATTTATTTCAAAGAGAATAGTAGACAACACAGAATAGATAAAGCACCAAAAGTCTACAAAAATAGAGAGAAGACCAGCAAAGAAAAGATTTCCATGCTCTTTTGACATTAGTGTCTCCTTTTTCTAGGTATCTGAATATCTTTGAAAACACAGTAGAACTCCAGTCAGTTCAAGATACAATAAAAAGGGAGAAAAAGTTTATACAATAATCTTTTTCCTTTCTCAATGTAACGTTCTCTAATTTAAACTTTGCTCTAGAAGGCAATATTCTTTTCACAGTAAATTATACAGAAGTGAATCAGGTTATGCCAACAACTTCAGAGATCTATTTTAAACCTGAAGAGACAGGAACAATTAAATTTTTTCTCTCCAGACCATTTTAATGACAGAAAACAAGCGTGTCTGCTTCCGTAAGGCTGATTTTTCTCTCTCAAGGGAACATTAGGCTCCAGGATTTTATGCTTTACAAATTTTGCAAAACAGGAAAAAGTATCTAGTTCCTGGTGGGCTAGCAATTTGTGTTAATTCACAATCCTTCAGCAATGATCTGTTCAGTTGAGAAGCATTGTTTTCAGGCTCGAGAGCTACCTGTTGGATAAAAGCAGTAAGGATAAGAAAGAAAAATGCCACCTCGTAACAAGGACCCATTTTTTCTCTGTTTCTTTTTCTTGTCTCTTCCTTCCTTCCTTCTATCGAAGCCCAAACTACATTTTGTAGTAAACAGAATATTATCACACAATGCACGAGTGCAATTCATGCATTTTACCTCAGGCTACCGTGGTTGCTACAGCTAGTCCAAAAGCTCTAGTCAATGCCCATGGCTGCTTCAGATTCATTGAACTGGTGTTTTGAGACACACAAACCTACAGGATACACTTCAATGAGAAATGAGGCATTGCTATTGGGTAGAGTCACAGGGAGACTTAAACAACAAACCCTGCTCACATTAAGAATATTAGATATTTCATTCCCAATTCATCACTGGTTAAGTAGGGTTGCAATTTTTTTTCTCACATTTGTGCTTTTCTATCAAAAGCTTACTTGCAGTTTCCTCTCTCTTCTCAAATAAACCCTGATGCTTTAGCGACTTAATTAACCTTTACAACTGCAGAAGGCAGCCTTTTTAAAATGCATATGCAGATGAGTGCAGGCAGACAGTTCCAAACTCAGACATATTGGGTTTGACCTGGCAGGACTGCTGCCACAGGAGTTAATTGCAGTTCAGTCTCTTAATACCTCCTCTAAAGTCANCCCTGCTGTGTGCAAGAAGGATATGTAAAAGGAACAACACTTTTATACCAAAACCTCCGTGCTGCACAGCAAAGCAAAACTCTTATTTTTGGCATTTCATTCTGCAAGACACAAACAGCTTTTTGTGCAGAAATCTGCATTCTTCAATAATGTTTTCAGATCAAATAAAAAACATATCAACTTTGAAAATATACCTAGTTAATTAATTTATTACTGGAGCATTTTATATATTGCAATTTTATAGCTGTACAAATGGGAACTTTCAAGTAGCCATGCAATTGTGAAACCTCATTTAAAATAAAAAATATGTCTCTTATGCCCATATTTGTGTAGATAAATGTAAGGCAGAGTTCAGATATGCAGAAAACCCAAATGGTTCAAAGAAGGTGCTGCTGCATGTTTAAAAAGACAACTGCTTTTGAAATATATCAGTGACAATGAAATTGTCAGATTCTTCATAATTTCATTTTAGACAAATGTTACTCTGCTACACTTATTAACCATCACTGAACATAGCAACAGGCAAATAGTAGTGATGGGGAAAATTTCATAGATATGTCAAGAATATGGGGGACAAGGCATTTAAATCCTGATATTTCAAATTGCTTTTCCTTTTCCTTTAAGCAAAGTAAAGAAAAATGACATCCAATCCAAAAATAATGCACAAAACATTAAGTGTCTTCTGGATATTAAATTCTCATCAGTTTATCAAATATTCTTGAATATCATACAGTAGACTTTACTGCTTTTGAAACTTCACTTTAAAATCCCAGTAGAGAAGTTTGAGCATATAGAATAGAATAACACTTCACAGTTGATTAGTGGTTTTTTTTTTTTTTTTTACTTTAGCTGGAAAGTATCTTGGAAATTTTTAACTTTGTTAAAAATTGTTTTTCCAAGCCAACTATAGTACAGTACTGCTCCCTACTAACCTGGAAGAATGTCTTGCATAAAGTGGCAACAGTCCATAGAACAGAAAGACTTTTCTTACAGTGGAAACTTTTCCAGACTAAGGGATATAGGTACTCCTAACAAAGCTCCACTTCTACATACATACTTCTATATACAAGGAAGATAAAAAGTTGGCCTTTCTGGTCAGGAAAGGCCTTGGTACCTTGACTTTTTCTCACATGCACACAAGTGACATCACTGAGTGACTTTCTTCCTTTCCTCCATATTTGCAGGTTAAGTCTGTTATGTATTTAACTGTATTAGAGGACTGACAAAGGTAGATCTGACTTAGTTTTCATCACATGAATCATGATCTGTTGTCTGCAGCTTAAATCAGGAATCTTGTACACAAAGCAACAGCCAAATATCCTTCTCAGGACCCAAGACTTGTATTCTTACCAAAAAGTTTTGTAGTAGGATTAAATACATGGTCACTGAAGCATGACCTCATTTCTTTAGACTTCCGGGAATACCTGAATATCTTTTTGGAAGCAGCTCTATGAGACAGAATATTTATGATCTTCTTTTGTCCACCCACGACAACATAAAATCGAACTGGTGTTAGAGTTTGAGGAGAATGTGCAATTTTTCATTGAGCCAATTAAAATCCTAATTTCTTAAATTTTTTAAAACCTTATATTTTTAACTCCTCTTCCTGTTAGTCTTCTTATGTCAGCATGTGCTCTGTCTTTCTTAGTTTACACGTGATGTAGTTTGCTTTGTGTTCCAGATTCCAGTGTGTGGTAGCTGTTTGAAGTTAAGAGAAAATCAAAGCATTTCTCATTTGTCTTTCATTTTAACTTTAAACATTTCAAAATATCCAACAACACTTAGGTGAATTAAAATAAAATATAAATTAGTAATTTATCTCTTTCTCTCTATTTGGTCTCTCTCTTCCTCCCATATGATTTTACTAAAATTATATAATTTTCTACAATTTGAATAGACCAATTAGAAAAGTGCATGAATAAATTCATAGCGCAGACTATGTGTGCTGAACCATCCTTATTAAATCAAGAGATGAATCTGTTTTTGCCATTTCCATTGACAGCCCTCTTCCAGCTCACAGCCAGCTGGCAATTAATGGAATCAGATTTAAAACAGGCACTGGGGAGAAATCAGCTTCTATGTGTCACTCTTACACCAGACATATGTGTGTCTGCTTTACATATGTCTGTATTGTGTTTGCATTTGTATTGGTATTGTATGTACAAGGATGCATCATTTTTCCCCTGTGTGTCAGTTCAAAGATATGCAGTATATTTCCTAACACTTAGCCTCCCACAAATATTAGGACATACTGTCAATTTTTCTTAAACTGATTTTAACCCTGATTTCGATATAGACTGAGAGATTGCTACCAAATAGTTATGTTAGATAGCTTATTAATGTTTATTTCTATGTTTGTCAAAGTGAAAAAACCCCAAACAACGCATGAAAAAAGTCACAACTGAGATGTACAGTAAGCTGTGCTCAGAGTAGATAGGAGTAACAGGTGCCAGAAAAAAAAAAAAGAAACTGTGCTCTTCTAATGGATTTGATGTATTTAATTTTAAAAGTTGGCTGGGGGGGGATAGATAGATTTCTTTGTTTTGGGAATCTTATTCAAAGATAAATACCGTTTACAGCCAGGATTTCTTTTCTAGTGTTTCAACTAAAATCTTCTCACCAGAATTTCATAGGAGTTCAGTTATTTTTCTTATTAGGTTTCAGTTACTGAAATGAGATGTGAGTGAAATACCTGTATTCCCCATATAGCATATTAGTTAGTGACCATAGAATGTGATGCACATGCATAGCATGGTAAACAGGGAAAACAGTCATTAGAAATGCTAAAGAAAAAGACATTTATCTCAGAATTCCCCCATCTGTTCACCTGTAGCCCTACATTAGACGGTCTATGGAAATTAATATGCAAGTCTAAAGGCTCTCCTTTCCTTTCACAACCCTATTGAAAAAGGCAGAAATCAACATTTTGCTCC
Organism: Drymodes brunneopygia; assembly: GCA_013400955.1. Classification (NCBI taxonomy): domain Eukaryota; kingdom Metazoa; phylum Chordata; class Aves; order Passeriformes; family Petroicidae; genus Drymodes; species Drymodes brunneopygia. The sequence continues at coordinate 7,469 of VZTZ01039817.1, forward strand.
TGGGATGCATCTGCAAGATAGGGAAGAGAACTCAACTGGGAGCACAAGACGGAACCTGAGCATGGACATCAGTGATAAAGAACTCCTCCAGAAAGCCTGACCTCTAGTCCTCATCCTCAGCAGCTTCCATACTTATCTAAAACTGTTTAATGAAAAGAGAATAAAAATGTGTGAATCAGAGCCCAAAATGATTCTTCTTTTCCTTTTCTTTCCTGTGAATACTCTCACCAATAAACTACAACATAAAGCAGTATTATGTGCTTAGTCTCCCACCCCTCACAAGTCCTTTCTTCTCTTTGTACACATATGTAACCCCAGCAATGGGACAAGTGCTCTCATCCTTTACCTTTTTGCCTTCCCTGGCCTATGGCATTCTGTATGAAGAGAGTTTGTGTCTCTTGCATCCACTCAGGTTGAAGATCGGATGTCTTCACCTCCCGGTCAGTGGCAACCTGTTCAAGCCTTTTAGCAAATACGTTACAGAAGGCACATTCTCCTGTGTTTCTGAATGAAAACATTTTGTGTTCTTGTGGTTACTGAACTTTAGATTGAGCCTGTCAGAGATTTCAGAGAGGAATCTGAAAGAGTACCTACGGGAAAACCTAATTGTGAATCCCACATACCTAACTGGAACACACCATGTTGTTGAGGTCTTCTACAAGGACACTAGCTTGGGTAGAACGAATAATGTGCCGACACAATGAAAATCTTCTGAAACATTCTTATTGCAATCCTAGTATTCTAATTTCCAGAGTTACAATGTAGTTGATATATAGATTCTGTAAAGGACTAGAGTTTACGCATCTGGACTGTTTGCGATTTTAAATTCCATTACACCTACATTGCCTATGATTTTTTCCCCCTCTAATAATTGTTCCACTATTTTAACTATTATGAAAGTGAAATGTAAACCAGCAATTTCTGGGAACAGTTTGCTTTGTTTTTATGTTTATGTATTTATTTTTCAGAAAACTACTCTGCAGCACCATCTAGTGAGAGGGAGAAGGACCAGTTATACTGTTTCCATGTTTGGAGAATTTTCATGTGTTTGCAGCCTGCATACCTTCCTGTAGTCTCAGCAGAAGTAAGAGAAAAAATCTCAAGTCTCCATGTAGAGTGTATGTGTGTATCCTCTGTCATATCTCTAATAGAAAATCTACCTCAGAATGAAAGGTTTTCTTATAGAAAGGTATAGAGACCCTTTGGACAAGGTGCATTATGGACAGAATAAAAAATACACCTTGACTATAAAATAATCTTCATTTTAGAATCAAATTTCCCAAGTTTTCATTTTGCTGAATCAAGCACATCATTAGCAGCTATCAACCTGTTATTAATGATGGTGTAATTGACAGAATAATTTCTTCCAGTAACTAATAGGGTCGCTAAATATTCAAAGCAGTGAAGAAAATCATACACAGGGAGAAATACAACTGGAGATACAGACCCTTGTGAGTGTTTATGGCTTGCCTGTTAATGGTGTTTATCTATGCAAATCTTTCCTTTGAAGGTGGAAAAGGTCTTCTGAGGAAAAAAAATCTATTCATAATTATTTATGTAGGTATTTACATAAATAAATAAAAATCCTATATTAAAAATTCCGTCACCACATTCTATAGTAAGTACTGTAATGCTACCTTGTACCTGAGTTGACTTCTAGCTCGATCAGTTATCTTGATGACTGATATGGCAATTCCCTGATGTGGTGATGGCAGCCATATGGCCATTTCCTGCAGTGTCAGTTGTGTAAGACACATGCAGAGAAAACCAATTACTCTCTTGCAAAGAAAAGAAAATTTCAGTCTTTTTGATGCCAGAAGAAGTCAGGTTACATTAGGTCTTATGCTCTCAATCATAGGCTAAATGGCACATTTTTTTTTTTCTTCTGTTTTTAACACTGATAAAAACACAAACCTTACAAATGAGACTGACATTGCTACTTTTAAATGAAAAGCAAGTGCATTTGTACAAATACAAAACATCTGTTAAGAGATAATTTCTGAGTCTCACAGGCAATCAGTTACTTAGAATTCCACTGAAGTATAAGGTGATTATTACAACAGCCAGTTTTCTGATTCTCCAGAGACAACTGACTAAATGGAAGTGATGGACCAGTAGAGTATCAGACCACCTTTGTCCAGCTTTTTCTTTGTCAACTCCAACTTGCCGTAGGCGAGGGGAAGCAAGACACAACGACCCAATATGAGTGATAAGCAAGCTTCTGCTTTATTTGTGTTACCCACAGCTTATATCCCTTTAGTGTTAATTATGCCTACTAGTCATCACACCATTGGTTAGTTCTATAAGGTTTCATTTGCATTCCCCTCCTACATTCCATTCTTGTTTTCAACATTCCATTCTTGTTTTCAAGGATCTTCTTCATTCTATTATCTACAACTCAGCTTCTCGGTACTTTCCCAGAGCTCAAGGGCAGTGTGCCCTTCAGCTTAAGTCACGTACACGGGAGGCCCACACTTTGCTCTGCTCGCACAAGGCCTCTAAGGATTCATGGTCTTGCTCTCGGAGCCATTCTGCAACACCAATTCATTTCTCAAATTCAGTTAGAGCTTGCAGATATAAATGGATGTTAATGGAACTGAGCCTGAAATTTTATGTCCTTTAGTGCAGCACAGTCTCTGATTCTGTCTCTGCAGAACACCAAGAATTCCTCTTATCTTAGGTAGTTTTACTGTCTGTAATAATAACAATAACATCATTAATAATAAAGATTTTCAAGTTTAACAGTAAAATACTGGATCCAGTTTACCAAAGTCACAGAACTTTCATGATGAAGCAGAAACTGTCATGGAAAAAATTATTAAGCTTAGAACTTCTTTAATTTAAAAATTAACTGTGGATTAATGGATTAAGACAGTGGATAAATGGGCAATTTTGAGCGCTGAGAAAATCCTGAACACAAAGTAATCCTAGACACTAATTTATTAAGTCTTCTCAGTGCTTAGATGAAGTGTTTTCTAATGTAGGAACATATAGTTTCACCAATGGATGCTTATACATTCTACTAAAGAGGATGGAGATATTCACAGAAAAAATTAATATTCAAAGCTGGATAATTAAGGCTTTTTGTATTTCAAAACATCTTGGGAGTAATTATAATGCATAAAATCACAACTTCTGCATACATCAAAATTTACTATTCCTCCTATATTCCATTCTGCTATGATCAGAAGGCAATAGCATATGAGCTAAATATACTGAACTTGAATGTATTGGTTTCATAACTTTACACTCACCAAAGCCAATATACCTGCTGAATCATTGTAAAAATTCATAAATTGCCTAAGTCTTCTTCAGCCTTTCCTTATGTGAGAGATAAAGAGGCAAAAGGTAGCTTAGTTCTTAAACAATGGGTTATGCAATAAAGCAAAGGGATAAAACAATGACAAAGTTTTTAATCTTTGTTTTTTCACTTACTGTTAATGGTGAACTGACTTTTACATGAACAGCAAGCACACCAAAGATATTTGAATCTAATTCTGAAGAAAGAAAATAAAAATAGAGACAGGTCCCACTTGGGTCTCAAAGCCCAAGTTCAGATCAATTTCTACTTAAAAATTTACTTACTGTTCATACTAGGAAATGTTTTAATGTGAAGGATTTCTAAAAAGGGGTCAAAATTAAGAATGAAAAGAGTGAAAGATAACCAGAAATGAGAAGATAATTCCATGTTTCATTAGAAATGAACAGCAATGTTTTCAAAAACTATTTTCTTCCCATGTCTGCTGAAAAGGGGTGACTGAACTGTCACTCAGGTGCAGCCAACAGATTATCTACTGCCAGTTTATGGCCTTTGTTCTCTGCAGTGCAGTCACTCACCTTGCACCTGTCCATGAAGTCTTCAGAAGAGCTCTGCTAAAACAGTATATTCCAATTAAGGGGAGGGCATCAAGGTTAGGTGGGGACTAGGCAGCAGAGTGTGAACTGCTTCCAGCACTGTCACAAGGGATTCAGAGAGCATCCAGTCAGTACTTCAGCTGGATTTGGTGTTGCTGGATAATTGTTGCAAAGGGGACATAGCACCCAAAATTGTTAATTCTACTATTCCCCATGCAACTTGTTTTTCATCAGAGAGAAATTGTGGAAATGTATTTGCATGACACTGAGGACTAAAAAGTATCTTTCATGTTTAAATATTAAAGCTTTAAGTTAACAAATTAATTGAGATTTTACACCTAAGCACAAGCATTTCAGCTATTTTAGATGAGATTCTAGTGAAATTTGATCATACTTTGTAACAAAATGTGCTCTTTATTAGTACAATAAACATGAGGACTTGAGACTCAAACAATTGAGTTGTTAGAGATATCTACTTTGTTTGCAACTGACATTGTGTTGACAAAGTACTTATTTGAATGTTTAACTCATGGATCACAATGGTTTCTATAAACTCATTTAATGTAAAGATCTATGAACTTGAAACAATGTCAGCAAGAAATGCTTTTTTTATATGCTGTCCTATTCTATAATTAGTGTAGCAGAGAAAGATATTGAATACAAATATTTTTTTAAAATGACTGCAAAAAACCATATGAAATTTGTGCTCAATGTATCATGCATCTATCACAAAAATAAAATCAGAGTGCACCTGGAAACACACATTCTTATATCATACATGCCATATATTATATTTTTATTGCATACTGGGACTCCTGCAATGCAAAAATGAGGTAAACATTAAGTACCAAGCTGCTGTCAGAGCCCTGAGGGCATCACTAAGATTTTCCTTCCCTGATGATTGCTCAGGACCACACTTCAGCCCATCCCAGCACTCTTGGTGCCTGCCCTGGCATTGCTCTAGGATGCCAGGCTCCAGCCTTGTCCCTGACTCCATCTGCTTTGCTCCCAACTCGACCCCCTCAACTGGGCATTGCCCTGACTTTCCTGGTTTGGGACTGTCAGTGAACTCTAAGAGCAGGGACTGGTGCTGCAGGCTGTGGCCAGCCTCCGTAGGATTGGGTCACCCTTGCGTCCCAGCTCCACATCCCTTGGGAGCAGCCCTGCTCACTCCACTTCCTTGCCATAGTTTTCTTTCTGCTCTTTCACCATTTGGGCATATATTCAATAAGCAGTATGGATCACACAGGATGGTTCTAAATCTTTGGTGATACAGAAGAAAAGAAATATTTGGATGAACAGTAATATTACATTATAAGAGGAAATATATTCAACCAGCTCATATGCCTTAGGCTTATATTAATCAATTATTTGAATGATGAGAAATTTAACTGAGTATAAGGTGTGGAAAATAAGTTTTAGGAAAACTGCAGATTGAAGTATCCTGTTAGGACAGTAGATGGAAAGAGATAATATATCATGTATTTTCCATTTACACTGTGGATGCATATGTAATAGGAACACTATATTTAAAAAGCTACTTGGCTAGAAGGTTAATCACAAAGCATAACTGGGATGTTATCATCAAATTAGCAGGAAGCCTTTATACTGGAGGCTATTTTATATTCAGTGTCATTCAAGATTTTCATTTAAAACTGGAAATGACAAATCAGACAGTATGCTAAACATAGAAGGATTCAGGAAAAGAGGCAATAATTATTACAGAAAACCACTGGAATAAAATGAGAGCCAACATAGACAGATGCACTATGTGTAAAAGAGGAAGAAATAATCAAGTGTCAGATCCTGTCAGGAAGTGTAATGAACTTCATTGCAGATGCAGGTTCTTTGTGCCTCTCAGGATCAGTCCATAAATGAACATAGAGGAAAACACTGACTCAGCTGGAAAGAGGTGAATGGTAGGTTACAGTCTGTGATGGACTGACCATGACTGAAGGATACAGTGCTATCAATGAAAATTTACTGGGGGTTGGAAACAAGAAGTGCCCTGAGTAACACAAGCCATGTGCTAACTCTGCTCTATTCACAGAAATTTGGCTTTACATGGACTTCAGTGTAGGATATTGTATTTCAAAAAGACAGGTGTAGGCTCAGGGTACAAGGAATGAGGGAAACATCACTGGTACTGAATAAGTAAGAAAGAGTTATTAATGGTATTAAATGATGGATTATATCTCAATGAAATTAAGAAAATGAGTGCTTCCAGGATAAAGTTATTTTTTTATTGATATTAATATTTTAAACTCCAGCTTACAGAATATGCTAATAGGCTGGTGGAGTTAATGCATCAAAATCATTATTTGTTTTCTGCAAGAGAAACATATGTGGTCCAGATAGAATATAAAGGATTCTGAATATTAGCAATAATTCTAGACTTTTTCAGTATTCAAATATAAATATTTTGAAACTCCCAAAATTCTAGAGATGTTTTACTGTTCAGATTTATAAGGAGCAGTTTTTCAGAATAAGCAGATACTAATTTCAAAATATATAACCATGATAACCATTCTTCNCTGACAAAATACTACATACTTTCAGTTTGTTTCCCTACCTCATCTATTCTAAATATTATGTATTCACAGATTCTGAAATTACCTCCTGTCTATTTCCTGTATCCTTCACACTAGTCACTGTCTAGTTAGCCGCACAATTAAAATCATGTTACGGCTATTTTGGTGATAATCCTTGAAGATAATTACTATAGAAGATTTTTGACTCTGTGTTAAAATTCCTGAAATGTTTTGGATGGATTTGAATTTCCATTTTCCTTTTCTATTTCTGTAGAGAAGCAGCCTAGAAACTGGAAGCAATAGTCACTAAAACAACCATGTGGGAAACTAAAATATTTCACTACCTTGGTCTGGTCTTCCTTGTAAATGAAGACAAATATTTTGGGTCAAGAATTAGGACCATCTTCTTTAGGACCTAAGACAGCACTTGGAAGCAATTTAGACTTTTAAGTCCTCCTCTGACATGCTGCCTGGCTGGTGAGGTTTCTGTATTCAACTAGCACTTTCATTTAATATTGCAAAGATTATTTGATAGCCAGCATGTGCATTGCTTTCATAGGACAAGGGAAATAGAAGTTTGAATCCTTTAATTGAGAAGGTTAAAGTTAGATCTCCTTGGTTTTGGATGAGTATATAGGATACCTGACTACCGTGGAAAAGTTTGACATAATTTCCAATTCTTTTTCAGGATGCATTTAAAGTTTGAACTTTTTTTTTTTCAAGTCAGAAACTTTGCAAAAGGATTGTCGCTTCTGCTCCCCAAGTTGGATGGAAATGATCAGTGTAATGACAAGTGAATCAGTTATTGTGTATGCATGAGTAGATCCCCACTCACTATACTGGATCTCCTTTTAGAAACAACTTCCACCTAACTAGCTAGATCTGTAATATTCTGGAACAGGTTGCCAAGAGTTGTGGATGCACTGTCCATGGAAATGTTCAAGGCCAGGGTAGAGAGGGTTCTGTGCAACCTGGTCCAAAGAAAAATGTCCCTGCCCATGGCAGAAGGGCTGGAACTAGGTGAAATTTAAGGTCCCTTTCAACACAAATTATTTTGCTATCCCATGAAACCCTAGTACTATTTTCATATTCCAGTCTAGACTGAGCAAAGAAGAACTTCTAGTCCACTGGGACATGGTCTAAAGCATTGCATATCTCTTCCTCAGCTGCCTCCCTGCTAAGATGCAGCGCCTGTGTCTCTTAATTTATGTGCGCAGCAAGTCAAGTTGCTGCTGGGATCACTGGCTGTGTCATAGGAGTGCAGAGGGATCATCAGCCAGTTGGAAGCATCACCTATTTATCAGGTGTTGCCATCGGGCCCAGACAGCCTCAAACTGTGGCTGAAGGGACAAGTTCCATAAGAATGCCTGATTAAGCTACTGCCACACACCCTCTACTCTCATCTTTCCAGACCAGGAAGTTGTATGATCATACAGTGGACTTGACTCTGTACAACCTGTAAGCAGGTTCTTTTGTACTGACATTGATCACTTCCCTGAGTTCACAGGCACCACAGCCTTAAAAATATAATGCAAGGGAAGTTGTAGTGATGATGAAATGAGCAAAGGAACAGGAAGAGCAGGAGATAAACAGAGAAGTTCATTCTGACCTAAACTGTGCTTCCAGAGAATGCATCTAAAGTTAAACTAATTGTTAGAAATATAGTTTAGCTGGATTTATCAGGAGATTTTTTTCTTCTTCCTCTTCCTCCTCCTCCTTCTTGGCTAAACTCTTCCTCTTCTCTCCTGCACTGACAATGACTTGCAGTTCCCTCCGTGGGCTAGAAGATGGAGCTACATAAAGAGAAAAGAGGAGTTACACTGGTAGAGGAGAGGCTGGAAGCAATAAGCAGTTGAACTGTGGTGAGCTGATATGTCAGTGCAGGTAACACACCTGCTCCAAGA
>VZTZ01039826.1:6570-17339 GCA_013400955.1 Drymodes brunneopygia
CTCTTTATCAAAGTTCAGCTAGTAGTCTTCAGTGATTTAAAAAAAACAGAATCAAGCTTCAGCTTTTGCAGTGAAATGTGAAGCTGCCTCTCTCAACACACAGATATTTGCTTCTCTTAGGCTTTGTCTCATGTTCTCTCACACCTTGTCACTCAAATCTACAAGTCAAAGCCTCTGCAGCTCACTTTAACACCCCTGAACCCCAGCCAAACAGCTCTGATAAAAGGGAGAGCAAACAGCCAGATAAAATTGGCTGCTTACTTGTCTGCTGGCCTCACTGTATCCTGAAGCAGAGGCTCCTGCCAGCGATTACATCCTATGTGCATCCTCATTAGCAATAAACTTCGGAAACTGGAAAATCTGTGTCTGGATGGATTATACGTACAGTATCCTCTCCAAGAATGACAGACTGATACTGTCTGGGAAAAACGGAACATGCTCTGTGTCATACAGGGAAGCACTGTGATGTGCTACCAATAAAACAGTAATGCACATATTCATTTCTCTAAGCTCGGAAAGGCTTGTTAGGTACAGGCTTGTTTAAGAAGGCAAAAGGAAATAGTTTCAGTAAGCTGAGACAGATCACTGAGAACATGTAAGACATCTGGTTTAAAACAAACATAAACAATACAACAACAACAACAACATCCCCCCAAAACCCCAGCTGGTTCCATGAGTTAAGGGTTACTGTATCATTCACATATAGGTGAAGTTGCCACATGACACAAACAATATCAGCGCACTTTCGTGGGAATGGACATCCCAAGCAGTTCCAGCTGAGGACCACCCTCAGCTCAGAGGCACATTTGCTCTTGGCTCTTCTTGCCCCACTCTCCCAAAAGCTGATGCCCTACCAGGTGTTCAGTGCTGCTGCTGACAATAAGAGCAGTAAGAACCCTGACATGATACAGCATTCTTCCAGGTTGCATTTTTATTAAAGTTTTGCCTTCATTACTCAGTCCTAAGAGTTTTCTCAAATCATTTTTGGTGTTCTGAAGTTTTAAATTCTAAAATCTAATTTTTTTTACTCAAATTTGCCATATTAATACAAGTCCTGATCCAGATCTATTTTCCAATGTTTCTACAGAAATTAAGTGGAAAGCATTTGGTTTGGAGGAATGTGCATTTGAAGGCACTTTCCATTTCAAATTTTCTCTTACACCCTCTAGGAAACTCAAATAATACCATCAAGCTGAATTTAGGAAAGTGTAAATCCCTCTTCCAAATTTCAAATTTTTGTCACAAAGCCACACTAGAATCAATGAGAACAGAATCGTTCCAGTAACTCATATCTGGCTTTCAGTTTACTGGCACATTCTTCTTCATAAGGGAGGATTTTGAGAGGGAAACTATCCTTGAACTTAGGTGACATTACAGAGACCTCCTCACCATCACCATAGCTGAATGAGTACAGAATTAGACAGCAGCTTGTTTCTCCACCCAGAAGCAGAGGTGAATAGGGAGGTATTTTTTTACAACTGTGTCATTTCACGTCAGAGCACCTCCACCGTATCAGCTGAACCTCATGAGTGGGCATGCAGCTACTTCCTGCAGAGAGGGAACTCAACAGCAGACAAAAAAATCTAAAATGAAAGCTGTGACTCAAGGAAGAGGAGGTTGAAAGGCAGTGGGATTTATGTCTATACCCACACACACAACCTTAAAAAGGAATTCAGTGGTAAAGACTATCGCGCATATGACAAGGTGGTATTCTGGCAAGTCTCACACCATGAATTTTCCCAGTAGTATTTAGGATGTCAGGCAGGTTTCACACAGGCACATCTGAATTTCCCTTCTGAGCACAGCATGTAGTTTTATAAACATATGCTCAAGAAAGCCTTGTGGCCAATGGCTAAGGGAAGAGAGGAGGGAATCAATTAAAGGCTGGATTGACTTACTGCAAAGAATAATGAGGTAATAAATATACTGCCCTGTTAGCACCTGGGCTGCAACCTGTGGGCTGATGACAGACAGGTTGCCTCCATATAGCTTCTGGGACTGCTTGGTTCCCTCTTTGTTTTTGCTGCAGATGATTTATTACCTGCCATCCTACTGCATATTCATTCTGAAACTCACCCCCACCTAGAAGTGTGCCTGAACCCTGGATGCACCTACTGCCAACAGAGAAGCATGGTTTTGGCAGGGTGCTGAACCCCAGGAACCTCCCAAAGCTTGCTACTGCTGGGACAGCCATGTCATACAAGCCTGCTCCTCAGCCCTGAGCAAGGTCAAGGGAAGGAGGTCATGTACAAGTAAGGTGGGGCTGCTTTAGCTTCTTTCAAACCATCAATACTCTGCAAATGGCTGGCCAAATTAGATAAGTGGAGAACTGTCAGTACCAAGACCCAGATGTAGATAGCAGGGGAGATGGCCTGTCAACCAAGAATCAAGATAGGGGGTTGCTTAGATACAAGGCACGAGCTTCACCTATTAGAGGGGACAGCAGCAGGAGAAATGCTTGCTACTGACTGTGTAATTTATTTCTGAGCCACTGTGTTTATTTTAACCACTCTGCAAGCTGAGTTACACTGAGAGCTGCAGCGAGATCTTGATGTGGCAGGAGGGCTGCTGCACTGTCCCAGCCATAGTGGTCAAGTGCTGCTGCAGAGTAGTGCTGGAAAAACATTAGTACTCCTTAGCAGACAGAGCCAGGTTGAAGGATTGACCTTGGAGATGACTGCACTTTATGTGGCCACAGGGGAGGAAGCACATCAGGTGTGAGAGCACATCAGGAACCAGGAGCAGAAACAGCATGAACTTCAAGGTGTGAGGAACAACCTGATTGTATCCCCAGAAGATGAGCAAAGGACTAGGATAATGGCCACAGAAATGTGGAAAAACAACATTTTCTAGGGGGCTACAAGCTTGCTTGTAGCCCAGCTTGAGAGCTGCCAAGCTGGGGCTTGGCCTGGTCACCCCAAAAGCCTTGGAAACCCAAGAAGCAAAGGATGCTTAAGATACAGTGGTCAAGGATTTCTTCCAACTTCTCCTTAAACCCCGTCCTTGACTCTAGTGTGTTTGTTTCTTTTTTAAAAGTGACAGAGAAAAAGTTCTATACTTCTAGGCTGATAATTGAAACCAAATCTGCTGACTTCAAAGTTCCTTGAAGAACTTAAATGTGAAACGGGGAAAGAGTTTCACTTCTTGCTATCAAAGATATACCTGAGACAAAGTATATTTTGTAACATGAACAATCCATCCCTCTCTCACAGGTTGTTCTACTATAGCAATGGTTCTTGCATATAATCTTTCTACTTATTTATATTTAGAGGCTGTGAAATTATGAACTCAGCTTCTATCTACAGCCTCCCATTTTCCAAATAGTGTTGGTTGACCTCTTATTCATCAGCACTCTTCTTTTCAACCCTACTGCCAAATTCTTCCCTCTAGCTACACCGAAGTCACCTCCTCTGAAACTCATGGGACGCGTCTGACACCAAATGAACATACTCACTACATTTCTTCATTGCTAAGATGTGTCTCACCCCAAAATTGCTGAAAGCTCAGATGGGCATGGTTTTGCAAACATCAGTCAGAAAGATTTAATGGTACGTTGTATGCCTCTCTATTAGGACAGTTCAATTTGGACTGACTTCCTACCAAAATCAAAAAAAAAAGCAGAAGGCTTTTGCCCTTCCTCCAAACTCATAGAATACTGAAGTCAGAGTGAGTGCTGAGCAGGGGGGGATTTCCCCCCTGCCCTGCCAAAGGACTACCTCCTTGAGGGCTGATTCCATTTGGTTTACATGTAACCCTGGGGTAAGGATTTTAGTTTGTTAGTTTAAGAGGGGCGGCCAATCTCTTCACACTGGAACCATTTGAATTCTCCTCATGCCTTTGCTCTCTATCAGAGCAATCTCCTAAATTAGTTCCAGTATGTTGACATTCCTTCCATCTGCTGTCTTTCCATTCAGCGGTATTTTTATTACTCTCCTAACAGCCGCAGACAGACATACCTTTCCACTGCTACAAAGTGCTCTTTTATTAAAGGTCAGCCAAATCAAAAGAACAAGTGAGTTTGTTTTTAATTTTGGAGAGGCAGACTAGAATAACCCTTTCATTCAGAAAATTCATGTATGACCCAATTACCTCACTTGTGTAATAAGCCTTGAATTATTCTTCAAAAAGACATGTGAGTACTGAAAACTGTCTTTTACCTTAGAAATTCAGCCCAATTCTGCTTCTGTGTTCTTGACTGTTTTACAGCCCTTTGGCATAACTTTTATTTAGTTGGTTTTTTAGTAGTAGTAGTATTTTAGTACTGTTTTTAACAGAGCACACAGCAGACAAGAAAATATCCCAGGTCCAACGAGAAAACCATTTATATGCATACACATAAATTTATGCATATGCTTAATTATAGTTGAAGAGATCAAGATATAAAATATGTGTTTTAATGCTAAGCTTGTGTTAAATTATTTTCCTGATATATGGCCTTATTCAGCCAAATTGCATTTCCTTTTAAACTAAAGGGACATAGTTAAGATCCTGCAATAATCTTTTTAAATCAGACAGCATGATATAATTTACTCCCCAGTGAGGAGATTAAATCAGAATGAGAACCACTATCCTTGGTGAGGTTGTTTCTCAAAGAGCAAGACTGAGGATATGCAGATTGTTTGCTGTTTAAATGGAAGGAAAAATAACAGTTGCTGATTTGGCCACAATAACACGTTACACTAATTGTCATTGTTTCAGCAAAGAATACAAGAGTTAACTCTCCTTTATTTAAATTATGATTAAAACTGTCGAGGAACTTCAGAGAAGCAAATATTTACATTGCTATGGTAGGATTGTGTAAATGGGAAGATGGAAATAAATTTCATCACTGCTGGCAATCAGTTTGACATTTAAACTGGACCTGACAGTGATCTCATACATTTGAGTTTATGTCGCATCTGGTGAAGTGCTGTTTAGGTGATCACCCTGAATGACAGGAAATTCATAAAGCCGGGGTACAGTAACTAAAGAGTTAAGTTTGTTTATTCTTGTTTGATTAGTATCTCCAGACACTTGAAATATTACTTGATGTTCTTGGATGTTATCAACTGAAAACAATGAGAATAAAGCACTAAAAGGTCAAAAGCCTACATAATTAGAGGAAATAAATTAGAAATGTGGTTAAACAGTATCATTGCTGAAGTACTTTCTCTTGGCCAAAAAAAAGAATCACTTTCCAACTTCCAANTGGGAGATCCATATCTTGTGCCTTGTTAATGCAAAGGGTGCAGCATTCTTATAAGCATCCTGGCCCCAGTTCAGCAGAGCACTTCAGCACACACTTTCCTTCAGTTACTCGTTTATGTTAATGCCATCATGTTCCATTGGCACCAAATTTTGATCCTAATGTTTATTCATTCTCCAGGGAAGATCTTCAGTAAACTATTTCTGCAAACATGTTAGCTAATAGTCTGTTCATTTTAAGTGCATTTTGCAAATGGGCAGACTTTTCTGTATGGTTATGCTGACCAAGGACAACTCTTTCAGCACAGGAACAGTCACGCAGACAACTGCATTTCACACTACAAAGACTCAAGAGCTCACTTTTAAATGTACCAAGTGTTACTTCACCCTCATGATTGGCCCAACACATGTTTAAATGTTTGCAGAATGTTCTTTCCCTGGTTTAACTTTTATAAAGTATTGACAGATGAGGTAGATTTTGCACTCAAGCTACCCCTGGAAAAATATGTTAGCTCTCAAAGGCTATATTATAAAACCTTGGTGTTTTCAAGGCAAAAAAGCAATAGGGCAGAGGAAAGGCAAGGGGCAGGGGAGAGACAGACAGATGAATGGACAGAGGCATATTATTAAAATTTATTTGCTGAAATCAGAACACTGTCAGCAAAGCCAACGTCATTTATTCAGTCCCTTTCAAGGAGTTTGAAGTCATTTAAAGGAGCATTTCCCTCACAGCCACACTCGACAGATTGCCAATTACAGCCCTTCTGAGAGGATAGAATTTCTTTAGTCACAACTGTACATGTGCCCTGGCAGTAATGGGCAAGGTACATGTCTTTTGATTAGGTTACAAAAAAGTACCTCTGAACTGGAAAACTTGAACACATCTGAATTTGCTTGGTATCAATAAAAAAGGTAAGCTTGTGTTTACATCAAGTAGACAAATTCAGAGGTTAATTGCTATTAGCAGGAAAGTCAAAAGGATACCTAAACAAGATCCTACTCAAGGAAGACATGTGTTTGTAAATGCAATACAAAGAGCTTTCAAAGATATTGCAGGGAGATCCAGCATTGTCCATGCTAGGTATATCTGTGCAACCTGGCGTCTACAGAGAGAGCTGTCAGATGTGCAGGGGCAGTCTGAAAATCTACAGTAAAAATCTGTGAGATAGGAGTAAAATACCTCTAGGGTGCCTTTAGTTTAAAAGTAAAGCATCTGATCTAAGTTAGTCAGCTAGATTCCACCAGGAGCCTTCAATATGTCATTTATTCCACTCATCTGAAAAAAACCATCTCCCAGGAGGGGGACAACCACCCTGTGAAGATGCTGATCTCTCAGGACTAGAGGGACACTAGACTTGTAGCATACACCAGCTGCAGAAATGTTGGATTGCTTCATTCTGGTGAGATTAAGCCCATCTCTTAGGATTTACTGACTTCAACATTTTGTGTCAGGGGATAGCAATATTATCACTCTTTATGATCACTCAAGAGGAATAGCTATGTGTTTAAAATCCAACTTCAAGAGGATTCAAACACTTCAGTCCTTGACGTAGTCCCTTAACTTCACAACAAGTACTCTTCAGCTTCAAGTGAAGCACAGCCTCAAGGGCCCCTGAGCTCACACCCTCACCTCCAGGCAGCTCCTGTGGGTTCAGCTGCACAACCACACATCTTCCCAGTGCCACCGTATCTTACAGCACTGGCTGCTATAGGCCACATACTGACTCTGACTGCTTGGAAAACACGCCAGCAACTGACAGAGGTGCTCATCCTCCTCAGGCAAGATGAACTCTCCATCATGGAGCTCAACTGGCTCTGCTGCAAAAGCACTGCTCCTCCCTCCACAGAGCGGGAAGTTTTGCTCCCTCAGGACTTTACTGCCTGCTTCCTAAAAATGCTGCAATCTTTTTCACTTTTTGCAAATCTTTTAACTAAGTAAAAACTATCTAAAGTAAGGATGAGAAGGGCAATTGGTCAAAGGACCACAGCATGCTTAATATTTTTTCTTCCTGAGTTCCCATCCACATTTGAAGTAACTTTTGTTCCATTTGCAACCCACATGCTGACACAGCATCCCTCCCCTTTTCTGTTCCCAGATCTTTTTATGAGTTTATTCAATAAAAAGACAGATACTCATATCTTTTCAAGTACAAGAACATGCTTTTGAATAATTCAATATGCGATAGTGAAACAGTATGCCAAGATAGCCCTTGTTTTAATCAGCCATCTCAGCTCTCAGAGCAGAGCTGCCATACACATCACCTTCTGCATTTACCTCACGGCTATGGAAATGTGTGGGGCTACAGTCAGGCTTCCTGTTCTGCACAGAGGAAAAGGGGTGATCCCCAGGGACAAGGCTGCCTGGCCCAGGTCCCTCTGAACCTCTGGAATCCATGTCCCAGGTCCACCATGCAACCTTCCCTCCTTGCAGCAACAGACCATGTCTTTTAGTGTGTACATGGCCTGACCCACCCAGCTAGTGCTGGAACATGAATAAACTGGCAAATCTTCCCAGCTGTGTCCCAGGAAGAAAGGAGGCAGAGGAGGAAGACAGGATAAGGAAACAAGAATGATAAGCCAGCCTCCAGATTGACAGGAAAGCATGCAGAGGTGGACAGGAAGTGGATGCTGGGATTCAGGGGGAAAAGCTGCAATGACAGAAGCAGCAACTCGAGCTGGCAGGTAAGGGAGGACCAAAGTCCTAGGACAGGTAAGAGCAGTCCTGTGCAGTCAACTGCAAGCAAACGAGGACTGGTTTAGGGGCTGGAACAGAAGCAGACATCAGGCTGGTACATGAGGGAGGGTGAAATGAAACTCAACTGCCTAGTGGGAGCAAGGACGTGAGGTGATACATGTAACCATCTCCCACCTGCCATTGACACAGTCAACTCACGCAAGAAGAAGCTCTTCCAAGCAAAGGGTAATGCACCTGTGAAACACTGGTAGTTCGGAGGGAAGGCAGTACTCAAGGCAGTCTTGTTGGAAGGGATGGGTTACACAAGGAGTAGGGGTTGGTTTGGTGCACGATCTCAAGAAACATGAACATCAGGTCTGCAAGAATGTAACAGAGCAGTCAGGGAGGAAAATCACATTCACTAACCTTCATATATGGTGATGATATGAGGGTGGCTGAGGAATGACATGATCTCAATCTCCCGTCTGATGTGAACCATATCTTGTTCATCCTTAATTTTGTCCTTACGAATGGATTTTATTGCAACCTATAAATTCAGGAAATCAAGCATTATTTTTGGAACTGAACAGATGCATCTAATCCACTAAGAAGAGTTCAAAAAATAAATACAGATGTTAGATGTTGGCAGAATGTGGAATGACCAAAACAAAACTTTAAAATACAAACCTCCATGCTTCAGCTCCCTCACTGTATAGTAAATAGACTCTCATTACAGTAATGGGTGACATGAAGTTTTGGGCTCTTCAAGTCTTAGGACTTCACTGAGGGGGAACACAGCATCTTTTGGAAAGATCTCTGTGCTAGCCTAAACACTCTTTTTTGCAAATGGCAAAAGTCCCCAAGAGATTTTGATGGGAAGTACATTTGCTAAGACATGACTGCATCTGACAATTTTGAACATAAACTAAACTTAGGAGACAATTTCTCTAAAAAACTTTGAGATCTCTGACGGAACAGCGGCAGGGAATGCAGGGTGCCGATTACATATTGACACCCATGTTAATACATAAAGGATCCCATTAACACAGGTCAGTCCATGGTTCTCTAAAGAAGGCAAAATGTTCAGGAGTCATGACTTATTCAAAAATCAGAAGAAATAAATCTTTGAAATTCACATCAAAACTCGTCCTCATATAAGCCCAAGGCTTCAGGTCCTACCCAACACTTATGCAATCACTGCAAAACCATATCCTTCCTGCATCCTTCCTCAATCAGCAAACTTTTTTACAAACATATCATGTGACTGGATATCTTTCCAAAAGGCAGGGTGGGAACAGAGGAAGTGATAGCTGAACTTGCAATATAAATTCAAATTATAACAGTCCTTGTGAGTGAATGTATGTGTGCTGCCTGTGAAAAAAGGGCTTATCTGAACACCCCCATAAATAATCGTGGAGGTCATCTCATGCCCTGTGAGAAATGCAGAAGGCAACAATGCAGAGAAGTTGGTGGGAGAGGGAAGGTGAGGGCATTGTGCATACTGAATGGCAGCATGGCCTTTATTATACTCAATATTTACCCTGCATTGTTTTTTTAAGCTAGAGTTTAGGGAATAAATTATCAGCTAGCTTAAAATCAACAATACGTCTTTGAAAAACATCACTGACCTGCTGAGATGACCATCCTTTTATGGGTAAACCAAATTTGTGTCATTCTTTGCAGCCAACTACTGTGGACTTCTCCTGGGAAAACATTTGTAAATCTATGATTTACTTTATTTCCCCAGTTACTCTAGGAAAAAAATTTCACTGCCTACTTTGGTAATTGCAAGTGGCATGACCAGTATTGTTTTCATTATATGATGTAGCATTGAGGATATTGAAGAAAGAAGAGAAAAACTTACAATATTATAAAATTGAAATGTACATAAACAGGAGCCAGTTTAAAGGATCAGGTTTCCTACAAAGCCTTCAACTCTGAAAAACAACATTGTTCAAAAAAGCATTAAGCACATGCCCCATCCCCATGAATTACCAAAGACTGCTGTACGTGCTTAAAATTAAGCTCTTGCTCAAGTGCTCCCCTACTTTGGGACAGCAGAACAAAAAGAAGTCAAGGGACAATAAGATTTGCATGTTAAAATCCAAACAATTATTTTTTTTCCTCTTGACCCAAACATTTGGAATAGAGATTTTAAAAGAAACAATGAAACTGTAGTCTTATTTACATGGCACATATTTCTAGAAAAGGTAATACAACAGATCTTAATTGAATAAGTGACCAAGATAGCCTCCAAGTAACTCTAGAGATGGAAAAGGCAACCGACTCTAAAGATGACACTGGATTTTTCCCCGTCCCACATTTGCACTGGGACTGACTGCAAATGCAAATACACCCTGTATACAGAAGGATGTGGGTGGCTCTTGGAGCAGTATGTGCATTCCTGCAAGAAATAAATATAGACATGGGTAAAAAAACATATTTTATTAAAAGACAGCCTTGTGCTTGGCTCTGAGGAAGAATTTAAGAAGGGTTTCATTGTCAAATATACAACGGGGAGCAAATTCTTCCCCATTCACAACAGGTAAAGTAATAATGGCGGCGCAGAGGACATGCCAATCTCCTGCTAACTTGACTGTGTGCTTCACAGACAGAACTTTTGCACATCCACCCATAATTACTGCAACTGGCCTCTGTGGAATAACTGTATATAAGAAAACATATTTTTAGATACAAAAATGCAAATGTGATTGAAAAGTGTGGTGGCACTTTGTAAATATGTTTGGATTAATATTCTAATGCAAACAAATGTGTTGCCTGGGAACATATTTTTAACAGGACCAGAGAGTTTACGGTCTCACAACCCATGCCGAAAATTAATAGCCTTAATTTATAAAGGCTATTCCTAAAAGTTTACCCAGATTTCAAAGATGGTACATAAGCTCTCCTG
>VZTZ01039828.1:0-83254 GCA_013400955.1 Drymodes brunneopygia
GCAGCAGCGGAACAGCCCCTGCATCTGGCTGGACCCTGTGCACACTCCTTTATCTTACCTCCATTTATAAATACTACATTTTAGATTTTTATATTTGTATTAACTTTTTAGAAATAAAATAGCTAAAGAATCCCAAATACAATATGGTACCTGTTATACTAGACTAGCTGAATTTAGATTGCTCTACAAGGATGGGTATTCAATTTACATATCTTGTTAGAATCTGACCTATTTCAAGACTGCTTAGAATGAAATTTTACTATTCTTCCAGTAAATGTGTTGTTTTCATGTCCTTTATGATGGTTCTTTTATTTGTATTGTCTTTTAAAAATTTCAGGAAATATTTTTCCTGAATGTGAAAAAAAAAAAACCCAAAGAATACAAACTGTAGGTTGGATTTCAACTGAACAAATCAGACTAACTTCATCAGAACAGCAAAAAATCCCATCAACGAGAGCTTCCTACATGAGTGGGATATCTCTGGGTGATAGGAAAACTGATTTCAACCCTCTTGTCCATTTAACCCATTTGTTTAAAGAAATCCAGTATTTTGTCCAAGTTTTTTTCTGGATAAACAAATCTGGGAAGTCTTTTTTCACCATTTTTCTTGGATAATTTTTTTAATCTCTTCACGCTATGTATTTGCAAAAACTAGTAGAAAATTTAGATGAATAGCCATGGCCTACAAAGAAGATGACTGTGAAACAACACCTGCTTTTAGTCAGAGCAAATTTTTTTTTAAAAACTCCAAACCTATTTTGTGTTTTCATGAAGAGGCTGCCATCTCTGGAAGAGGGACTACTGTCTCTGCTCAGATCTGTCTTTCTAACTGTTTCAGAGTCCAGTGTTAAGACATCTGAGCTGACTTATTGAGGCAGATGATTCTAGCTGATTCCACAGTAAACTCAAGGTTGAATTAAGGACAAACATCTGGTCACAGTCATAACAGATGAGGGATGGAGAGGACTTTCTTCCCCTGACAGCTTTATAGAGTATCTTGCTAAGAAGATGGACTAGACTGAAGTTTATAATTTGTTCCTAAGCTCCTAAGAAACCTGAAACAGGAAAGGTGAGTGAATGAAAGGTATGATGACTCATCTGCACTCTAATTAACAGCATTTGAAAATACAGAGTACAGCTACCTCTTCCATAGTTTAGTCTGGCCTTGCTGTCTGCCAGTCCAGATAACCACTGCCACAAACTCTGTTGAAAAAAAAAAAGAAAAAAAAAATGAAAATAGGAAATCTCTCACTACTAGTGCATAAGGCACTTATTTGGGAACAGGGAGAGAGCTCATCTTCATTTCCAGAAATGTCCTTTCTGTATTTATTTTTGACTGTGTGCAATCCCTTCTTTTTATATTTTTTTCTTTACTAAGCAATTGCAGGTAATTCTGCCTCTCTTTTTTTCACCATGGAAATCCACACACTTCATCCAGCTTTGAACTCAAAACTCAATTCCCTGAAGATGCTTCCTTCTGTGCTTGGAGACTGCAATTTAAGAATATTCTGAGAGTGTTCATGGGAGGAGAAAACATTGTCACTATTTCTCTCTGTCCTCAGAGGCCTATTGAGCCTCTCTTGGGAGCTTTTCCTTTCTGCCTGGCACACTTGAAGGAACTTCTGATAATCCACCTGGTTCTTTTGAGATTAATGATTATTTGCTAACCCAGCATCTGGAAAACCCTAGTGGCAGAGACCTAATTTGGTGGTGAGCAGACCAGCCCCTGGGCGAGTTGTACACTGAGTGCTTGCAAAGCTTTAGGGCAAACAAGAAAAGAGAGCAGAACTTACTTTTTTTAGCACAATAGCTAATTACTCCATCTACCCATCACACTTGACTGTAATAATGTTATACGAAGGAAGTAATAATACATGGATGTCAGTAAAACCTAATTAGGTCCTGAATTTCCTTAGATTTTGTAATGTGTAAAGGCAGTGGGACCTCTCAGTTTACAGATGCAACAGAGAGGTGTGTAATAGAACCATAGTCAGTTTAGCCAGATTTCATGAGAGGCTGAAACTCTAAATTCGGCATAGACAGCTAAACATTTCAGTAAAAGTCTCTGGATAGGCCAACAAGGTATACTTTGTAAACATGTTTTCAGCTTTTAACCAGATCATGGATAATTTCATGCTGTTTATATCACTGCCAAAGCTTGCTCTATAACTGTTATGAAAGCAATTTTTGCTACTGCTATCAGCCCTTCAAGACAGTCACTTTAATAGCCATGTGCAGGGGATATTAGTGCAATATGAGAAAATGCTATACAGTCATGGTACTTTTTTTAAAGAAAAAAAAAGAGAACTAAGATGTTGGATAGTATTTATCCCCTTTTATGTGATGTGATTTTAAATTAAAATTAAAATGAAAATGAAAAAAAAATAAGAATGCATCTGTTTTCCGGTCTTTCCTATTTTTAATGCTTATTTCAAGAGTATGTCCAACCATGCTGCTGGATTGGGCCCAATGTTTTCAGCAGTGCTGGTAACTCACTCAGTAACTACAGAACTCACTCCCAGCAGCCACAAGGAATTGCCATGTGTGAAGGGTGGCTTTTGCAACTTGATATTTACTCCTGAAAGGCAAATAAATACACGGGACTTAGAAAAAGTGGTGACCTTACCACTAATTCAGCATAATCCTTCAGCTTTAAGAAGCATTAAGAGCTTTACCTTGATAGTCAGGTTTGACTTATTGATAGGTCTTTTTCATTTACTGGACTGACACTTGCTCTTCTCATAGCAGGCTATTGATGGTCCAGATCCTGATCATTTCTAGTGCAGTGCAGATGAAAAACAAGGAAAAAAACTGCAACATGAGACTACACATGTAAAAGCTTGAGAATCAGCACATCTTGGATTACACAGATCATTTATAAACTCTTTAAAGAGGAAAAATTCTGTTTTCTGGAGCATGTGCATTTCTAAAACAAAGGCAAAATGAAATGTGTGTTTTAGAATAACTACCAGTACCTGCCTTTTGTAAAAAAAGGCAAGTTATGATTGTGCTGTGGAAGTTAGAGCACTTCTGCTTTTGGGACAAGGATATGGAGTTTTACAAAGTAGATTATTCTGTTGAGCTCAGGCAAAGAAAAGCTGCCCACAAATGCAGAGGAGGTTCTCCTTCAGTAGTGCAGTGTGAAGAAAAGAATGTGCTGAGAGGTCCAGATAAAAAAGGTGTTAATTTATGCAAACATGAGGTAAAAAAAAAAGCAGTGCATTACACTATCTAATTCAACTTTTGGATCTAACTTGAGTGATTTAAAAGCACCAGAAAGAAAAAGTGGTTTCATTATTTTTTGAATTTCAATGAGCTCTGTTTAAAAGCAGAAGCATTCAAATCTAATGCAACATTTCTCAGATTCAAAATGCTGGAAATTTATTCACATAAACATGAATGTTTGTCAAATGAGAAGGAGCAGTTTGACACAGAGAGGAAAAGATCATTCTTCTGAGATCTCCCTAGCAAAGCTGAGAGCTGAGAAACCTGGATAGTTCAGATAAGATTCAAACAGGCATCAAAACATGAATTTCATCCTTTGAACTGAACTCTGCTTCCTCAGTTTCAGAAGTGCTTATGACATCTACAAGACTCAGTAATGAAAGACGACTGAATGACATGGAAGAAAAATTACAGCTGAAATGCTGTTTTTTAAGAATGGGAGAGCTGCAAGGAACAGTTCCTGAGAGCAACAACAACAACAACAACAAATGAACGGTTTTTGTTCATGTCATAAATACAAACTAGAAATGTTCCCTACCTTGCTTTCAGGAAATTGTCACAAAATAAACTGCTCCCACTGATGCCAGCTGAAAAGTCACTCAGTTGCTTTGTCTTCTGGTAAACTTTGCATTTTGTTTGAGGCAGAATGAACATTATATCAAGAAGAATTTCTAGCTCATTTTAAGAATGAAAAGTGTAGGTGCTTTCCTAAGATCATCATTATTTTCCAAGATGTCTCAACTTGCTAAAATCAAATGCCATGTGATTATCAGAGAAAAGTACCCATCCCTTGAGTTCAGAGTTAGAAATATTGAATTCCACAGTGTATAAAGGGAAATACATATTTTTTCCATTATAATTGGAATAAATTTCTCTCAGGAAGACTGTGCCTGTTGTGTCAAATCTCTTACCTTGAAAAACTCTCCACGTTCTTCTTTGGGAAGTAAAAAAAATAAACGTCTCCAATTCTACTGTGAAAGAAGTTTTAAAACATGAAATTCTAAAAAAATCCACAATCAAAGTGAAACAGTCAATGATTGAAACATTGAAGGTGTTTCAGATTATTGCAATATTGTTTCCTTTACATAGGAATATCACATGATATTTTTATTTTTATCTTGTGCTAAAGATGGTAAAAAACAGGAGGTGGGCAAATAACAGAAATATTCAAAGTTAGAGCAAAATGGAAAGTTAGATTCCTGTTTAACTCTGCAGAAAGAATTCAGTTACTATGAAAATTTTGTCAGATTATGTGTGATGATAAAAGGATGGTGCACTGTTTCAGTTCACCTAGAGAATTGGTTGCCATCCAGAAACTCTACCTGGTGTATAAAATATGCTTTTCTGCTCACAGGATCTATGAACAGATGGATTTATGGTTCATGGAATGTGCCTTGAAAGGCTAGAGGACAGTGTCATTTTGGTGTCATGGAGGGAGGTGAATGAGACAAAAAGTCATTCATAGAATCACAGAGCCACAGAATTTTTGAAATTGGAAAGGACCTTTGGAAGTCATCTGGTCCAACCCCTCTGCTCAAGAAGGGCCACCAAAACTCCTTGCCTAGGACTATGTCTAGATGTTTTCTTAGTATCTTCAAGAAGGAGATTCCATAACTTTCCTGGGCAATCTGTGTCAGGGTTTAGTCACCCTTAGTCACAGAGAAAGTGGTTCCTGGTGTTCAGAGTGCTGCACAGACCCTCCTGTGTTTCAGTTTGTGCCGTTTGTCTCAGGTCATGCTACTGGGCACCACTGAACAGAGCCTGGCTCCATCCTCTTTGCAGCATTTCTCCAGTATTCACATGAATCAGTAAAATCTCCTCTGAGCCTTCTCTCAAGGCTGAACAGCTTCAGCTTTCCCAGATTTTCTGTATAGGATTCCTCTCATAGGAGATTCTCTAGTGCCTTAATTATCGTTGTGGCCCTTTGTTGGGCTCCCTCCAGTATTCCCATGCCTCTCTTGTAACTGGGGAGTCCAGACCTGGGCACAGCCCTCCAGGTGTGGCTTCACCAGTGCTGTGAGAAAGAATCTCTTCCCTCAGCCTGCTGCCAAGACTTTGCCTAATGCACTGCAGGATAATACTTGTATTCTCTTTTGCAGGGGCACATTGCTGGCTCATGTTCAACTTGGTATCCACCAGAATGCCTAGGGTTTTTCCTATCAAGCTGTTTTGCACCTGGGTGGTGCCCAGCATATACCAGTCCTTGGAGCTGTTTTTTGGTTGCAATGAGATCTGTTGAAAATTTAAATGAGTCAATGTCATTGCTAATATTTGACATGGAAGAAAGGGGGTCTCATAATGTGGTCATATTTTCATTCTCAGAAGCAGACACTTTTATTTTCTATTAAATTTTGACTTAACACTGGGATATATATCAGGCTCAGGAAGAAAACATCAGTTAAAACTATCTCTAGTTTTCTGAGAAAAAAAGCCTGCACCAGCTCTCACTCTTTTGCTTACCAATCAGTGAGTGTGACATGAAAATTTTTCTCTCCTGTTCAGAGCTTTTGCTGCCTCTTGGGTTGCTGATGGCACCTGCATCCAATCCGAGTGTTTCTCTGCACTGCAGGTGGGGACCTGCTTGGCTGGACTGAGTGTGTGCGACTGGGACCAGCCAAGGTGGGGCAGGGCTAACCCCAGCTTTCTGACATATAAGCACAGAGTGATATTGATTTATAAACAAGCGATGTACTAGCAACATGTGAGAGTTCTGGAAAACCTGGGAGTTAATCCAACTTGCTAAAGTAGCCAATTTCCCCCCCTCAGTTTTAATGTTGTTTTATTACAGCAGTAGAGTGTTGTTTAGTCCTTATGATCATGGTCCTCCTTACATTAGAGAGTTCATTTTGTTGTATTTTGCTTTCTTTGCATTGTTATTTGTATCTTAAGGAAAAAAAAAGACATTTAAAAATATCTGGAAATCCATTTTTATCACTATGAATAAAGGTAAATATGGATCAAAAACCTTTATAATATTTCTTTCTTCCAAAATTATTTTGTTTATAAGCGCCTTTTGCCTGTGGTTTATTTTTCAAAAGCGGGTATTACAACTGCTTAATAATGAAACAAATGTTTCTTTTTCTTTACAGCTTTGAGGAGCTGAAACAGAAAAAACCAAAGGAGGTCTCATGCTATTTGAAGAAATTGAATTAATATCAGAGGAAGGGCTCTGAAGAGCTCAGTATGTTATTCTACCGAGTCAGCTGTTTATGGGATAGGCAACAGTCACATTAAAAATCACATAGCCATAAAAATAAAAAATTGAAGACTGCTGGAACAGAGCTCTACTACATGCTTCACACTTCTGATTAATGAAAACTGAAATCTAAATTAGACTATCAAAACCCACTTAGCATACCAGTGTATTTTGTTACCAAATACCCTCAATGAGCATTTTATATAATCTCGGGTTATTAACTCTCATTATTTTATTTTTCCTCCTCCATGGAGAATTCTTAGGAATTCTCCACTCCCTCATACCTAAGCACCCTTTTCACCTGATTTTACATTTGTGTATAGAATTCATGCAGCACCCTTCCTGACAGAGATCTACTCTGTTTTTCCCCATCATCTAGTTAAGAGTTGTGAGGCAGCAGAAATCCCCTACTGACACCATGGATTGAGAAAAATGTTGAAAGGTTTTCTAAGGACAGGCGTAAATTGTACAGTTATGAAGGAATTTGGCTCAGCTATCAAAAGATAGTGTTTCACCCCAAATGCCATGATGGAACTAGAATAGCACATCCTTGTCTTAGTGATTTTACACATTGACAAACAGGGTTGAAAATACCTTCTCACTTTCCCATTAGCTCCCCAGATATTTGTTGCCACCTCTCACAGCTGCAAATTGCAGCTATTCCCGTTGTCTGTCAGCTTCACAAGTCACGTTATTGCTTGGCTCAAGACAATATTGGCAGCTGCCACAGAATGGGATTAGGAAAAATCACTAGGATGAAGTACAAAGAAAGTGAACATATAAACAGAATGAAATGATCTTCCTCCTAAAGTGCAAACCCTAGAGTGAAAGCAGAAGGCTCTGGGCTAGTGTATGTGATCTTGGAATTGATAATATTCACCTCTAGAGAAAGGAATGTGCTCTTCTCAGCACGAAATGCAAATATTTGTTCACAGTTCAAGCATACAAATAAGCTGTATTTCATTGTTACTGGTGAAGTCTATGTACCAACAACTAAATGCTTTGCTCTCCAACCTGCTGAAGGCTTGTCACAAGGGTATCCAGAGAGAAGGAAAATTGTAGATGAGTTTGGGAGCAGGAGGACAGTGTATGTTTAGTCTCTGCTATCCTGTGCCTGAGATTTGCTCTTTTTCAGAGCTAGGACTGCTTTTTCTTGATTAATTTGGATTAGGGGTTCAGTGATAAATGGAGACTGTCCTCCTGCAATGCCAATCATCCCCCTTTTGTAGAAGGTATAAGCATCATAAAAAATGAATACAGGAAATTTATGAATTATTTGGATGCTTGCAGAAAATGTTAAATGGGCACACTGAGCCATTGCTTACCTGTTGACAGGACTCCCTTCTGCTCTCTCTGTGTCCCTGTGGGCTTCTTGGGGATGTCTGTCAGCAGCCACTGGTTATAGTATTTGTCATTGCACTGTTATCTGTCACAGGGACAACTCTCTGGACAGAACCTGCCACTTTCTACTGACACAGCTCCACAAAAGCTTCACCATGAAAATGTTCCCTTCCCTCCCTTGGTGACTCCATCTGGGAGGTTCTGCAGGGATATTTGCAGAGTGGTGAGGCACAGCAGCAGTGCTGAGCAGCTCTGGCAAAGGTCAGCATGAGACCCTGAGCTTGCAGCAGTTCTCGGGGGCAGAAGGGGCAGATCCTGGTCACAGCACAGCTCTCCTTGGAGCTGCTCTTGCCAGCATGGTGCTGTCCTTGTGCTCAGCCAGATAAATGGGAAGCTGGAAGGTGCTCGAGGCTGTGACACACTTACAGCCTAAATTTATTCACACACAGCTACACTTTTGGATTCTCAAGTCAGCACTGTTTTTTCAGCTTACTCAGCCCTTCTTTTTTTCCTGGTGTTTAGCTACCCCATCAGCTATATTTGCAGAGCTCAATAATATTCCCAGTTGCCTTATTTTTACTAGACTGAGCAGCTGAGAGTTTTTCAGTCTCCTCTTATACAAGAGGTTATGCATTTCTTGAATTTTTAGAGTAGCTGTTCTGTGTAACTCTTACAGTGTGAGGTAATTTTTTGTAGGTGACTAAAATTAAACACTGTACTTCATCCCCAAAAATATCCCCATTTCACTGGAAATACATTCCTGAATTTTAGGGTTTGGAAGTAAATAACTGTCTTTGTTGACTATGGATTACATTAAACAAGCCAATATAGGTCAGACTAATAATCCAAATATATTTATAGAATAGAAGAAGTTGGCATAGAGTAATGTGGAAGTTTATATGCTTCAATTATACAGCTAGAAACAAACAGCAAGAATGATTTTTATAATTTGTAGGAGGTTAGTAAATCTCACCTGTTTTCTTTCCAGCCTCCTCAGAGATGTTGGTATGTTTGCTTTTATTGACACAATATTGAGTTTGCTGCATTGTGTCTAGCTTCAGCTAGACTTATGGGATCATCCAGAAACCTGTTTGGAAAGAACTTCCCATAATGATGTGTTATTTGAAAATCCAGTGGGATAAACAAGTGAATTTCACCCTTATTCTATGTAAAGAGTCATTTTCTCTGCTAGGCAAGTGAATCCAGAAAAGTGCAGTGGTCTATTTTTATTGTCCAAGTGATTTGAAATTTTTCCATTATTCATTTTCTTCAGGCTTATAATAATTATTTTCAGTATCTATATCTCAAACACTTTCTAATAATGTACAAATTTCAAAGTACATTATAATAGTGCACAGCAATGCGTACTATGCACACCACCATTCTTGTACTACTGCTATAATATATATACAATATAGACATAATTTTTTTTAAAAGTACAGCAAGCCAAGTAAACACTTCATCACAAATATGATGATGAAAGGAGAAAATGCAGAACTAAAACATCAG
Source organism: Drymodes brunneopygia (assembly GCA_013400955.1). Lineage (NCBI taxonomy): Eukaryota > Metazoa > Chordata > Aves > Passeriformes > Petroicidae > Drymodes > Drymodes brunneopygia. Next base: position 9,272 of record VZTZ01039828.1, read on the forward strand.
AACAGGTTAACATGTTGCTGATACAGAGACAAACAAAGAATTCAGATCAAGGCTCAGCCATCTCTCAAAGGCAAAAAGTAACCAGAACTGGATATAAAGGAAAGTCAAAAATGTCTTGTACTGCTGTATCTCTGGGAGCAAGAAAGAGAAGGGAAGAAATAAAAAAGAAAAACAAAAGAGCTGAAGCAGGTTTGAAATAGGAAGAAAGATTAAACTAGACAGAAGCAAGTGTGGAGGAGTAACAATGAAATGAAAGAAAATAATGACATTCTATCAAAGGAAGATGGAAGTAAATTTTCCTTCAGAATGAAAGAGGTGACTGCTATTCTGTGCAGATATTTTACAATTCACTACTCCAAAGCAGTTGAGAAATTTTATCTGAGTAAAATCAGAGGGGTTTTGTTCGTTACGGAGGTTCAGTTTCTCTATTTTTTTTCATCTGTACCAGGCTAAGTTTTCCCAGTGTTGTGCAGTCACGTGCTATGCCCCAGAAAAGGATGCATGTTTTACAGATTTGTAGTTCTGCCAAGCAACAGTGAAAAAGAGAGAGAAAAATGAATTTAAAAATAGTTGTGTTGATTTTAAAATTATTTTATACTGTGCAGTGTTTTGCTCTTTCAGCCTGTCCGTACCATTTTTATTAATGAGCTGCAAAGTACTCTTTGGGTTATTCCACAACAGCAGAGCTTACACCTGCACAGCTAAGTCCCTAGGAGATATTTTTTCTTTCTTATGTATTTCCTGGTTATTTGTAGCATATTTTTATTTTCTGCAGAAATTTCTGAAGGTTTGGGTTATATTAAGTCAGTTCTAGAAAATAAAATATAAATGGGTGAAGGAAGTACAGCAAATACATTTTAAATAAATGTCCAAGAGGAATTCCTTTGCATAACATGTGCTCCTGTCTCCAATCTCCACCACCAAGAGCTGTCAACCTATGCATTTATTTGATGTATAGAATAGTTAGAGAAGGATATCTTTAAAAAGGTGAGACTTGCCACTGGTCTTAAGAAATAAAACGTACCACAGGGACCACTTGAATATTAGACAACATGTCTTTAGAAAGACAGGAACTTTGGAGGAGTTTATTCATCGTGACTACTGCAGGAACATTCTGTTCATCATCATGGAAAGCAACATGAAGAAAGGATAAGCTTTCTTCAGATACTGTGTCTTAAAAAAATAGTGTTTGTGCATGAAGGTGATATTCCCTGACATTTTCTTCATCTTCCTTCTCATGTCATTACTGGAATTGCAGAAGATATTTAGGAGAAAGAAATGTTAATTACCAGATCTTCCCCTCAGCAGAACTTTAGATGCAGGATAACAGTCTGAAAATGATGACTTAGAATGGATGAGTTTGGGAGATAGAAATTCCAAGGACATTCAATTTGATGGAAAGTGTGAAGAAAAATAAAAGTATTTCACTGATCCATACCTTTTTTAATATATACCATCACATCTTCATGGTATTTGGTTTTATTCTCCCTTATTTCATTTTCTTTCAGCTAGTTGCTCCGAAGACTGAAATGCATAATTATCTTTGACTACTGAGTCCAAAATATCCTTCTTAATAGCCAACTGCCAGAACACATAGGCTGAGATCTGCTGCATCTCAAATGCTCTGTAAGTACATATGCTTACAACTGTAACTTTAAATATATAGACAACTTCCTTATCCTTCTCACTACAGAGGAGATGGTATTGGACTGATTCCTTTATGATGTGGTCAACATGATGGCATATAACTGCTCCAGGTTTGCACATTCACAGAACACAAGTCTGGTAATGACCATGATAAATGTTAGGATTTCTTGACAACTTTGATCACAGTTTATAAGTATTCTCTAATTCTAAATAAATACCTTTTGGTTGAAGTAGAATTTGAAGGAGTTTGATTGTGTGAGCTCTTCTCCTTGGTGATCAGTGACAGGACCCAAAGGAATGGCCTGAATTTCTGTCAGGGGAGGTTTAGGCTGGATATCAGGAAAATGTTTTTGAGACAGAGGCGTTTGGGTACTGGAACAGGCTCCTCAGGGAAGTGGTCACAGCACCATGACTGACAGAATACAAAAAGTAGTTTCGACAATGCTCTCAGGCCCATGGTGTGATTTTTTGGGCATCCTGTCCTGTTCAGGGCTGGGAGTTGGACTTGGTGATCCTTGTGGCTCCCATCCAACTCAGCATATTCTGTGATTCTGTGAAGTTAAAAGAAAAGCACCATTTAGCAAGCCCTAACAATTCATCAAACCACTGGAAAAGATTCCTTTTTGTTTGTAGTTTTAGACACCATGTCTGATTTAGATGAATTACTTAGCAATAGCTAGGCATAGCTCTAAAACTTGCAACATCTATTAAAGATAAAGGTTGTAAAAGGAGCAGGTTATACACCATAAGAAGAAAATATGAGGCTTTAAATACTGTTTTCTACAATAAATCTATCCTGAACTTGTCATATTTAGTCTTCATGACATTTGCAAATTGTCTTAGAACAGTATTTGCCTGTTATAGGAAATCTTGAGTTCATTGTCACACGTGGTAGGTATTTTAAATCTACTGCTAACTTTTCATGTATGATTAATGGGTCTGTTATTTCAAATTTGATGTTCAGTTCACACAATGTACAAGTGAGTTATGTTTAATAAAATATAAAGGTGAGCTTCAGCTTTACAGTTCTAACTATGCTTAGCAATTTTTTTTCACTATTGATTCAGATTCTCCCTGACTTTCAAACTTTCTTTTTTTTCTCTCTTGTAACAAGGTATTTTACTATCTTCTAAGGCAGATTACATCTGTAAGCTAATTTCCTTTGATATTCTTACAGGAGTCCTCTTGATTGTTAAAGTTCCTTATAGATTTCCACTACTTATGACAGCCTAACAAGTGTCCTTCATTATTTAGTTCTGTGAATATCATATTTCATTGAAATATAAAATGCACAATTTAGATCATTGGCATCTTCTAATGTGTCCAGAGAATTGTCTACAACAGTTTTACTTGTAACAAATACAGCAGAAAGTTCACAAGGATTTATTTGGGAGCCACTGAATTATGGAATAATTCAAGTTGGAGGAGACCCCTAAGGGTCATTAAGTCTAAGAATGCTAAAGAATAAGCAAAAGTAAAGGCTGATATCTCTGTAGAACATTTACAAGGTGGATGCTGTAGGTCCTGACTAAATCATCAGTTCAGACACTCACTCTTGCTCAGTCTCTCACCGTGGCAGCACCTGGCAATTTGGACTGTAGCTCTGTAGGACTTGGAGGATGCAGAAACCTAAAAAAGCTCAAGGCCTCTGCTGTTGCACCCTATTTCAAAGCTCTTCCTTACTGAATGCTCTCTTCTCATGACCAGAGGAGGTCCTGCCATGAAATGCCAACCCACATCTCACCTCTGCACGCCTGGCAGCTGTGAGCAGAGCTTGTCCCAGACTCTGCTCTGGGCCTCAGCCCTCCTATCATTCTTGCCATGGTGTGCTCCATGTCTGTGTGCACAGCCCTTGCACTTCTGTGTGCAGTAAGAACCAAGACTGCACGGGCATCACTGAAGAGCAACACAAATCCTGAACCATCTCCCAAGGATCAAACCCAAATGTAGATGACCTCTCTGTGTAATCTCATTTTATTTGCTCAAAAGTAGGTCAGAGACTCTCTGGGATGGGAAAAATTTGTTTACGGTGTAGGTCTATGAAAAGAAAGGATGTAAATGAGGTGGTGGTGTTTATTTGTTTGTGGGTTTTTTTCGTTTGGTTGGTTTTTTGTTTTGTTTTGTTCTTGAGTGGTCTCAAAAAGACCCAAAGATTAACACATCAGATATTTTTCTGGCTGGGTCATATTGATGAGCTTTCAGTGTGCAGCAGATAATGAATTTCTGAACTAAAGTTTAAATTTAGGCAAGAAAAATCCTGTCTGAAAGCTGGTTTTTAGTGCAGTCCTTCAACCCTATGATAATGTTATTATGGTCCCAAGAATATTCATTAGCAGAAAGACAAATTGTTTTTGACAGTCAGGACTTAAGATACTTCTTTTTGATATCCAAAGAAAGAAATACTTACTACAATTGCTATTGTTTAAGCTATATTTCTGTTGATTATTGCTAGTGAAGCCATGATTTTGGTATTTCCTTTTCAGTTCTAGGAATCTGATTAATTCGATTAAACCATTATATAATAGAGCTATACCCAGCTATTTTGGACCTATTTGACTTCATAGTGAGATAGGTCCAAAATAGCTGTGTGTGGCTTTATAATGCAAGAAATATAAAAGACATGTTAGTTATTTTAGGACTGCTTGTAAGGTCTTAAAATCACATGTATTTTTCAAGGATATGTATTCCTTGTGTTGGAGTACCTCCATGCATGCCTTTTGAGAGCAAAAGCTCTCAATGCCAGCACTGATCATAAACTCCACCAACCAGATGTGCCTTGGAGCAGCTCTTGGATGTTTTCTATGTTATTGACTTGTGGCTTCTTCCAGGTAAAGCAATGCATGTGACAGGTTATATGTTTGCTTTCAATCTGTGACTCACCTGCTTTTCTTTTCCCTCCTCTTTCTCTTTTAAAGATTTTTTTCTTTGGCTAAAATTTCTGCTGCTCTATCACATCAATTTTGCTATTACAAGTCATAGATGTTTTCAATTTTTTTTCATATTTAGCAATCAAATGCATTTACAACGTGCAAGGAGGAAGGTCTCATCTATAACCTGAAGGAGCCTTGTCTGTTTCTAGAGAAAAGCCCATGTTGTTTAAAGCATACTCTAGAATTCTTGGACAATTTCCTGGTTCAGAGGAGTTTTGTATGTATTTATAACATTTTTTTTCTGCAGAAACAATCTTTTAAAATTATACCCAACTAAAACAATACAGATTCCAGATATGTGTTTTCATTTAAATTAATCTTATTTCAGTGCTGGTTTTGTACTGCTTTCTTTTAATGCATTGTAATGAAAAAGCTCTTGGAAAAGATACAAAATTTTATGATATTGATTTCTTCCTATGAAAATATTTATTATAATAATCTTTTTTGTCTTAGGAACAGAGAATGAAGAGACTCTTGTGTCTGCTTGTCTTAAGAAAGGCACAAATTTTATTAATCCACTCAGTTCCTGACTGTCAGCGACAGTTGGCTGAGCAGATACGTGCAGATACTGGCACAAAATCCAAACAACAGTTACAGGAAAAATTTGGCCTGACTTGTCTCATTGGCATCTATCAATCTACAAACAATGCAATCCACACAATCTTTTTTTTTTTTTTGAAACAGCATAAACAATTCTGAATCTCATGGAGGAAACACACATTCAAAACACAGGTTAGAGAAAGTCTTATCAGCTGAGAGTTATTTCGATCCCATCTTTCATTTGTGTCAGCAAACTGGGAGTAGAGATTGCCTTACAGTCAGGAATTTTAAAGGGAGCCCAGATTCTGACTTTGTAACACTAAAAATGATTTTTATTCAGTGATAATTTTTTTTAAAAAAGGTGAGAGTAAACTTATTAATGAAGTCATCCTTGGTTTTATTAATTTGAAATTAATGAAGTTTCTCACTTTTATTTTCCGCTCTTTGACATTTTTATTGGTGTTAACGGGAGTATCTCATGCTGGTGTCTGCAATGCACTGAGCAGTGAGGTTTGACAGCTTAAACCTCCACCTGGGAGCAGCATGAAGTATCCTCTGCCTTGTCATTGACATCTGTGGGATTTTGTGTACAGGTAATATTCTCAGCTGGTGTAAAGCACAGGGTTTTGGTGTTTACATGACACCTGGACCAGAATTGCTTCACTGATTGATTAAACAGGAGTGGGGGTAGAAGTTCTGCAGAGCTTGCCAGAAATGCAGCAGAGACCACAGAGAAGTCAGCCCAGCTTAATGTCTCTGGAATCCCTGGCAAAAAAATTGTGTTCAAACGTTTTGGTTTTCCCTTTAAGCATATTCTGAAGTTCTTGCTGTAAAAGGAATAGGATCATCTTTGTTAACTTTAAAGCAATACCAGTGCAAGATTTGGTTTGAAACCCATTGATATAGAAAATTCTCTGAGGTCACCAAAATTATCTCCCACTGATGTCAGGGTAATTACAACAATGATAAAAAAATACTGTCTTACTGCAATCAGATGAGGTTCCTCTGGGACCTCAAAACAAGATTCATATTTCAATTCCACGCACAAAGGCCAAGTGAAAATGGAACTATCTTGTGGGCAGTTTCTTTGCATCCAGAAAGTAAGGATGTTATAATTTATCCATATCATTCTTGCTCAGTACTTTTGATATTGATTTGTGAGCTAATCTTACAATATTTAGACTTAATCTGAGAATAATTAGAATGATAGGATCAAATACTGTGTGATCTTAAACCAGGAGCTGAGATGAAAACTCCAAAATAATGGTCACTCAGAGAACATATAGGCTTAATCTAGCATCTCAACTATTTATTTTTTGTGCAAGAAAGTAGTCAGATGCTCACAACTAAGAATATATGCCAGTTTAACTTGTCTCTAGAATTTCTGGGGTTCAACTCTAGAGCTTCCTCAAAAAATATTTATAATAAAAAATTAACAATAAAAATGCTGTCATTTATATCAAATTTCAGGTAGAAATAAAAATTGTTCAAATAATGACTATTTGCAGCTCCTTTATCTGTTTCAATCTGCTTTACAATTGGGCCTGGACATGGGCATATGTGCTAGGTGAAAATAAATAATTTCTGTTTATAGGATGAACCCAGTATATGTCACAAAGCAACCAGATCTGTAACACAAGATAAAGGGTCACTAGCCAGAATGCAGAGTCTCTCTTCAGAGGTGGACATTTATTTTGTGATAGACTGTGTCAACTACAAAATGTATCTTAAAACTGTGATCTTAATAGCACTGGGGGCACTGTTGAATCTTCTTTAACTGTTCAGGTTTATGATGAACTCACGGAATGTTTCCCAAAAACATAATCCTTTAATCATTTGGCAAATATTAAGATGAACACATTATTCCCATGTGGGCTGTTGACTCTTAGAGTTCAAAAATAGGCAAAGTACATTACTTTCATTTCTCTTATTGTGAGATTTTGAAGGTTAATTAAAGGATTTTGAGAGAGGATATTAGATAATTAGATGCTTAACATCCTTTGTCATTAGTTAGAATAACCTGAATAGGTATATAGGGATATTTATCCCTGTATAAAGTCCTACTACACATTAGGACAGATATGTGACCTTTGCCAGTGTCAGAATGTGGTCTAAAACCCTTATTTGCTAAAAACCACTGTCTAATTTAGTCTTAGGAAAATATATTTCTGACTAATTTAGATCCTCATCTTCTGTTTTTCATCCTTTGTGAAATAAGTCTATGGATTATGAGATGAAAATTGGAAGAACTCACAGCTGGAGGTCTCTCTGAAGTTCTTGGAGAAATACGGATAAAAGCTTATGCTTTATTGCCACTTTCACATTATGTTTTTTTCAGAATGGTAGAGTGGTTTGTTTAGGACATTGGTTGAGAAGACTGGTGGTTCTAGAACATATTATCATTAGTTGTGTTAATAGCATTTTGTTTGGATTTGGAAATAATGACAGACCCTGGCAGTTTCACCAACTGAACCACACTACTGGCAGATGTGAATTACTATCTAAATGACCATAGTTAAGCATGGACAGCAAAAATGTAAGAAAAAGACCTCTCAAGTACTTGATTTCTACTGCCACATTTTGTCTTCACCTTTTATTTTCACTTTTGAAAAAATATACTGTATTCAAAACTACATATTCTAAATGTTTTCTGATTTTAAATATCTGGATTTCTGTTCTGTTGGTGATTGCAATACAGCAAATAAATCCTTGGAAAAACAAAAACATTGAAGTTTAGAAGGAGCAGTATGACATGAACTGAGTAGCAAAACATCTGTTCCATAAATGTCATCATCTCAGCAAGTATCACATTTTATATCGGGTTTGTTATGCACTTTGTTACAGACTATTGTTTCAAAGGACTAGATATATCGTGTTTAGTCCTTAAGCAAATGCCCTGAATTCTGAATCTAAATCCCTGGCCAATTGTGTACACTCCTGACCAGTCATTACACAAAAGTACTTTTAGAGGAATTGAAAATCAATGGGCAAAACAGTTTTGTAGGAGGAGCAGAGCAAAAATTGTGAAGGATCTATGATATGCCTTCAGGCATAAAATACATTTGGTTTTATATATATATATATATACATGCATACGTATATGCACATTTATAGTTACATTACAACTATAAAGACATACATTCAAAGATTCAAAGTAACACTACTGGACAAAAAAGAATATATTAAGGATTCTACTCTCTATCATATGAATTTTCATCACAGACAGGGAAATGTACTCTTTTTACAAGATGTTAGATTAATGAATCTGCTCTTCACAGCAGGGACCAGAAGGCACACTGGAAATTTTGCTGAAGAGTTGTCAGCATGAATCATGAAAATAAAACTCTGTAAAATATTGCTAGGATTTTGGTAAGTAACTCGGTGAATAATGTTATGAATATTAAACATTGATTTACTCAATTAAAGCAATAATTGAGTGGTGGTGTGAGCTTTTTAAAATGTCAGCCAGCTTGGCAGCCTGGCTATTAAAGAAGCTGCTCTGCGAGCATTTGACAGACTCTTGATTCTGGTTTTGAATCAAAAAATATCAAAGAAAAGCAAGAAATGCTGGGAGAAACTTGTTCTGAAATGACAAGGCCTGACACTTTGGATGAATCTCCAAGCTTGTAACAATTAAACTTCTCTTCTACTTTTTAATTTTTTAACTCAGTAATGCCTAGACTGGTGCTATAAACTACATGAATAAATGTATTTTCTGTGGCACAATTGTCAGGATGAGTTGCATGATGTAAACTTTTACTTGTTTATTAGGTATGTTAAAAATTCTCATAACCAGTGTCTTTGCTGATGGATAAGAAGATACAGAAATAAGGAGAAATAGTGATAAGACATAAAGGTATACATAGAGATATACACATATGTATATATGCTATTTAAATTAGTGGATAATAAGGTGTTTAACAATTAGATCATATTTTCATTTTACAGATGGAAAAAACCCCAAATATATTTTCTGATAATTTCTGATAATTAAGTAAAATAGGAAAATGAGGGGTTCCTCTCTCAAAACTTGACTAGAAGAGAGTGGACCAGAGAAATCATGCCTGAGGTTACCAAGCATTTGATCCAAAGCCCATTGAACTCAGCAGGAGACTTTTTGTCAACTCCAGCCAGATTTGGATGAAGCTAAAAATATTTTCCCTGTATCTTCAAAGAAGATGCTACAAATGTAATTAAAAATAAAGCAAGGAAGTTGCTTTAGTTCTTTCAAATAAATCCCCACATCATTATTTCTGGATAAATATATTTCATATACTTTTTTGTTATACTAAAATCCTGGCACAAATGTGGAAGTATTCAAAAATATATGTTAATTGCACTTTAGGAAAGCAGCAATAACACACACCTATATGTTATTCCAGCATTAACTAGCTCTTAACCTGACTATTCTCTTCTATTTACAGTATTCATGCACATACCCAACAACTTATGCTTCCCCTTATTTTTCACAGCTGGGCATAATTTTTAATATTTTTTTTTCTTTATATAGAATAGCATTAAGTAATCAGTTGCCATGTTCATTTTGATGCCCATTCAACATCAGTTTGATTTAAAGGTGCAATGTAAAGTTAAAAGTGAAATTGGAGAGACCTTTGGACCTTGTTCCCATTAGTTGCAGTAGGAACAGGATTAATTATCAATATCCATTTTCAGAAAAATTTGTACAGAAAAATCACCTTCCCCATTTTTCTGCCATTTGGTACTTTGTTCCCTATTCTTCCCCAGGCTGTTCCCTGTTCTTTGACCAGGCCTGTGCAATACAGGGCAGTTTGGAGGCTGGGTTCTAGCCAAGATGCAATAGTTTTGACCCTCACCACAGCACAAGTGAGTGATTGCTTTGCTGCAGTCTCTTGGCTTTGAAACAGCAAAAGTTCATCAGGGACAGCAGCTGCCACCCCTCAGCTGCCTCAAAAACCCTCCCAGGGCTGCAGGGAAAGGTTCCTCCTTTGTGCTGGGGGCACAGGGCAGCAGCTCGTGGCTGCCCAGCTCTTGCACCTTCAGCTGGAGACAAGAGGAGGCAGAGATTGGAGAAGGCTTTACTGTTTGTAGAAAAAGAAACTGGGAATGTGGTTTGTGATCCTGAGTGTGTGAAGTAGAGACAATGATGACTGGGGAATAGAAGACCTTCCTTCTCCTCTCCTTCCTCTGGAGAAACAATGGTGCTCAAGGAGAGAGGAGCCCATGACTCTGCAGTTTCATGTCCAGAGGGGCCTGACAAAGTCTGAGAAAGAAGGAGCAGCACTTATATTACTGCCCTTAATCTGTCTCAATATTAAATATGTTAAATTAATCACTTAGGATGTCCCTGTAGCTGTTGGAGAGGCATGAGGCTCAGTTCACCTTTGAATGTATGTCTAAACAAATAGAATAAATGTGCCCATTTTCTGCAAGCAAAGGAGTGATAGGGAGTAGTGCACGCTAAATTGTAAAGCAAGAGTCTTATCCAGTCTTTGGACCAAAGCTGAGATATTTGCCTTGGTGTACACTGATGATGTCAGATACCCTGTATAATTGCTCCCAAACTTTAAAGAAATACAAAGAAGCAGTCCCAGCTTTTATATTTAAAGCTGACACTGTGTGGAGGTGGTGTGTTACAGAACACCTACCAAACTGTGATGTGAAACATGTCCTTCCACTGGGAAACCTGGGTAGAAACACATTTACTTTCAAAGAGGCAATGAACTGCTCAGCAATAAACATCTGAGGTGTTTGTGCAGAAGACCAGAAGCAGAAACACTGGCAAGTAGAGAATTTTACAGTAAACCCCCTCAAATAATAGCATCCTGTTTATTGATTTTTGGCATCTCCAGAGGTGGAAGGTACCTGCAGTGTAGTTTTAGTACTGCAGTTATGCATCTGAGTAACTGGCTTCCATCCACAATCCACATTATTTTTTATTTGATTCTCAGCAATTGGCTTTATTTTAAATGTGAACTGAAAATTAAACTTGTTGAAGTCATATGTCACTCTTGAATTCAAGAAAGCCTGAACGATTGTAGGATCAGTAAAATTAATTAACCTTAAAATGAACTAGAAAAGTCTTAGTTTAGAAAACAAGAAAGAATCTAGCACATAAAAGCAATAATAGATACATTTAAGTTTTGTTCCTTTTGAACTCTGTCAGCAGTTAACACAATTTATTTAAATAAGACAGAGATAGCACCATTTTATAGGCAATAGATAACATTGCCTTACTTCTAATGTCACAGCCTAAGTGAACAGATTTCAAAAACAAATTATAAAACTGAAGATAAACATACTAGAAAGTGAATAACATACCATACAAGAAAAGAAATGGAACCTTGGACAGTGTTGTTTGTGAGTCACATTGTGGTGCAAATAAACAAGAATTGATGAGTTTTGCTCATGAAGATAGTGATTTCCAGAATTATCAATAAAGTTTGCCTGGAGTCTAAAAGAAAATATATATTATAGTCAGAGATTTTTTTTCAGTATTTAAGGTCAGTTTCTCAAAAGAGTCATTAAATGTGGGCGATTTATAGAAGTAAACCTACATTTCCATGATGTAATCATTATTCCATTACTTCCTGTCAGGAAAGAACTATTAAAATGAATTTTAACTTTGAAACATGAGTACAAAATGCTATTAACCCTGCAGCAGGCAAGTAAGGAAAGTGAGAAGAATCAAAGGAGTAGAGAAGGGACATTTACACAAAAATGCAGAAAGCCTAAAAAACGGTAAGAGAAAGAGTGAACTCTCTGGAGAAGTTCTGACCTGCTGAACAGCATGCAATCCACAGTAAAATTTTATGTTTATCCTGTCACGCATCGAACAGCACAGCACGCAAAATATTTTTATTTTCAGATTTTTTCACAGAATTACAGAATATGCTGAGTTGGAANAGATGGAAATAGGGAATGATCCTTCTTTCCTTTTGGATATTATTAGATTGGAAAAGGACGCTCTCATCCCTCTCTACAGCTTCCTGAAAGGAGATTGCAGCAGGGTGAGGGTTGTTCATTTCTACCAGGTAACATATGATAGAATGGGGAAATGGCCTCAAGGTGATTATTAGATCGGATATTGGAAAAAATTTCTTCACCGGAAAGGTTGTAAAACATTGGAACAGGCTGCCCAGGGAAGTGCTGGATTCACGATCTCTGGGGGTATTTAAAAGACATGCAGAGGTGATGCTACACGGTTTAGTGGTGGACTTGGTAGTTCTTGGTTAATGGTTGGATGCAATTCTTTCTTAGAGGTCTTTTTCAAGCTAAACAATTCTATGATGCTAAAATTTCATGTATTTTCCTGCAAAAAACCCATTTACTTTTAGTGACTAACAATGCTTTGCAAACTTTAGTTTTAATGTTGCTAACCAGTAATTCAGTAGAAAATACTACACCTTCCTAGGTGGAAATAATAGTAATAGTCTAAAACATTAAGTCTCTTCTGTCTCATACATCAGTTTGACAAAATTTTATTTGGTATTACAAAAACTATTCCCCTTCCTTTAACACCTGTTTGGATGATGTGTTTTCATTTGAATACAGTACTTTATTTGATGCAGTTTGTGACAGTGTTACTAAGAAATACTTTGATAATAAGATTACTTAACCATTAAACTGGTGCACCTGATACTAGCAAATGTCTTCACAGTTGCTAGTGGGTATGACTTGGTGGTCATCCCAGTGCTTTCCCAGCTAATTGTCCCTTTCCCACTTTATACAAGTTCTTTGCTTTGTTGCAGCTGTTAAACACTCTGTTTTGATTGGATTACACAGGGGTTCAAGAAATAACAGCAGTTTTGTCTCTGAGTTTCAAGAAGCTGAAATGTTTTTCTGTTTGCACTGGGGTTCTGCCAGTTAAGCAGCTTATAAATACAATAAGAGTAATCTACATGAAATATTGCAAAAAAAGTCGATCCTATTTCAGCATGGAAAATAGATTTAAATGTGTGTTCTCTGGCAAGCATATTATTATACCCATTATGCTATTTCCACAGTTGTATGTAGTCCTGAACATGACCAGTAAATCTCTGGTTTTGATACAAAAATTTAATGTTGATAGGCATTAGGAGTGCAGAATTTCAGCATCTGGGAAAAAGATTATGGCATGCAATGCCTTTCCTCTAAAACATGTCCTCAGAAGCTGTGTACAGGTTCACAGTGAGAATGGCCAAGTGTTATTACAAGGTGGTGGCTGCTTAGTGCCCCTCTTGAAATTATTATAGTGCGTTCAGCCCAGGCACAGTATTCACATCTCAATTAACTAGTACTAGCAGAAATAAGATAGAATGACCTTTTTTTAAAAGGCAAAAATGTCATAGTGAATATTCAGTGTTCTTTCACTATTTAATAAGGACTGTTTTCACACAGTACCAATGGGTAAGGGAAGATGGCAGTTTCACTGCTCCTGTAACAGTGCTCTCAGATACTCAGGTTTTGTGTTGCCTCCCTTTTCCATTATGCTCTAAGAAGTCTCTCAGCATGAAAGAGACAGGACAGACTTGAAGTCTAAGAACTGCAAAGAAATGAGTTATATATCTGAGAGCGTTTGAAAAGGCTCCCCCTTGAATGTTTCTCTTTAAGGGGAATTACATCTCCTTAGACTCCTAATACATCCCTTAGACTCTCTAAGCAGCCATTCAACCACCTGAGGCAGCCATGACCCAGGAGATAAGAGGAGGAATACTTCTGAGAGGAAAAGCTACACAGGAAGGAAACTTTTAGATCTAACCCTGGCCCAAACATTAACTCTAACCTTAACTCTGCCCACCTTTGCAGAGCTCAGGGAGTCACGCTTGTCAGGGCTGGGCTGATGTCAAGGAAAGAGAAGTCAAAAAGAGGATCTGCAAACAGTGGATGTTTTTGTGGGCCAGGCAGATGTAGCTGGTGTGCCTGAGATCAGGTGAGTGTATGTCTCTGCTAAACAGTGTGGGTAAGGGTTGCATCTGTGGTTTGTGTAACATTCTTTGAGTTTCACATCAGCAGGGCTTTTGCCCGACCTGTATTGGGCACACACAGCAACCCCTGCCCTCAGCTACTCCTGTCCTAAGATTCAGACACCTGCTGTCCTCACATAAACATTTTCTCTGCCTCACAGGGAATTTTGCTTAGTGTGGGGTGTTTCTGCTTGTAAGGAGGAAAGAAGAGAAGGATCATTTCCCATTTCCATCCCTTCCACCTTCCTGGTGGAGACCAGGCACAACATCACCAGCTGGACAAGGGCGAGGATTGTCCCACTCTGCTCTTCACTAGGGCAGCCTCACATTGAATATTGTGTGCAATTTTGGGCACTCCAGTATAAGAAAGATATTAAGCTGTTAGACAGTGTCCTAAGGAGGGCAGCAAAGATGGTGAAGGGCCTTGAGGGGGAGCCGTGTGAGGAGGGGCTGAGGGCACTGGGTCTGTTCAACCTGGAGGAGACTGAGGGGAGACCTCACGACAGTTACAAATTCCTCGCGGGAGCAAGAGGAGGGGCAGACACTGATCTTTTCTCTGTGATGATCAGTGACAGGACCCAAGGGAATGGCCTGAAGTTGTGTCAGGAAAGGTTTAGGTTGGATATCAGGAACAGGTTCTTCACTCAGAGGGTGGCTGGGCACTGGAACAGCTCCCCAGGCAGTGGTCACAGCACCGAGCCTGTCAGAGCTCAAGAAGTGTTTGGACAATGCTTTCAGACACAGGGTGTGATTCTTGAGGATGGTCCTGTGCAGGGCCAGGAGCTGGACTCAGGGATCCTGATGGACCCTTTCCAACTCAGCATACTCTGTAATTCTGTGAAAAAATCTGAAAATAAAAATATTTTGCGTGCTGTGCTGTTCGATGCGTGACAGGATAAACACAAAATTTTACTGTGGATCGCATGCTGTTCAGAAGGTCAGCTGTGTTACCTTTTCTCCAGAGAGTTCACTCTTTCTCTTACCGTTTTTTAGGCTTTCTGCATTTTTGTGTAAATGTCCCTTCTCTACTCCTTTGATTCTTCTCACTTTCCTTACTCTTTACTTTCCACACTTCTTGTGCTATCCTCTCCATTACCCTTCTGCATTTTCACTTCTCCTTGAGTACTGTCTCTGAGTTGTGTGGGGTTTGTTTGTTTATTTTTTCCGTGACCTTAAACCATTCCATACCCTTCAGAAATGTATTCTGAATTATCTGAGAGATCACCCTACTTGTGGTTACGTGGTGTTTTGTTGTGAAAGGATTGATTGCTTTTTCATCTATGCATTGTGCTGTAGCACAGGTGATTTCTCTGTGTAAATGGCTCTCAAATCCACCTAATTTCTGTTTTTCATTTCCACTCATTTTTAGAGAAGAAGGAAGAAAAGGCATAGGAATAAATGGTCTTTAAAGTATGATTTCATTTTTTTTTTTTTGCTGTCCTACTGTGGTTGTTTTCTCTCATTATTTTCTCACTCTCTTCTTCCATTGCTCTCCTTTGTGTTTTAAAACCCCAATGCCTACAATATTTAGTAATAAAGGTATTGTTGTTACAGGTGAGCAAATTTAGTGAATATATTTAATCCAAATTATCTTTTATATGGGTCAAATTAATATTTCATAGTCTCCAAAGGAAAAAAATTCATTTTTTTCAAAATCAGAAAAACTCGACAAACAATTTTTCAGAAGATTGCTATATGTAACACCTATTTATGACATGCAAATTACTTCATTTTATATATTTTTCTAAAATTAAAATTTTAAATTTTAAAATTTTCCACCAAGATCATTACATGCTCCTTACCATCCCCACCTATTTTAAAGTTCAGTGATTGAAACTAAACATCAGAATCAAGAGAATGATTTCTCTTCTGTTTTCTCACCTTGTTTTGCAGTCATACGCCTTAATTCTTTGTAAACAGTGCTGCTTTTGTCCAGTAATCACTTGAGCAGCCAATATTCACTCAACAAATAGTTCTTCCTCTGAGACACCAGTGTCTGACCAGTTAATTTCCACTTTGTTGTCCATTCCTTATTTATGAGAACCATGCTAAAGTTCTCTTCTTAGTAATTCCATTTTTACAGTTGCAATAATTTATGATTGAAATTTTCCTGCAGATGCTGTAAATCTCATACACTTTATATAAATAATCCTTTGATTTATTGTAACCTCAAATCTTGCATTCACCAATGCAAGATTTCATAAAAATGCACCATTTTTATGAAAATGTGGAAAATGAAACTCTATGGTGTGCTCAGGGGATTGATCCCCCACTTGTAGAGGTTGATGAACCTAAACCTTCTCTTCTGCACTCTTCAGATTTCTAGCAATATAAATAGAAACTTGAGATGTGTGAGAGCTCAGTAACATCCCTGGAGGAAGTTAGGATACTTCTGCAGTGCACAGTGCAAACTGTAAGCAGCAGAGAATTTTAAAATCCTATATTTTGTAAATAGATTAGGGGATAAAGAGTAGATGAAAAATCCTCCAAGGAATTATCAAGGATATTTTTCTATTCTCCTATGTTTTTGGCTAGATAATTATCCATTTTATTGCACCTGTGTTTCTCTTCCCTTGTAGTGTTCATTTATTGTGGAGTGGTTTTGAATTAGGGAAGATGAGGATGAGATAAGCAAAATCAACCAGGATTTAAGAAAAAGGGCAGAAAATTTCCTGAAGACAGGAGTTGGTAAGACAGTTAGTTCTGAAAAAGAAGGAGACTTCAGAAGGTGAAGTTCCAACAGTGGCATTGCTGGCTGTCAGCAGAGCTCTCAGTGACCAGTGACCTGCTGAGGGTCTGAGCCCTGCTAAGACACACCAGGGTGTGGCTCTGCTCTGCCCAAACCGTGTCCCACTCACAACACATATCACCATAAAATCACAGGCACAAACTGCTACAAGTGCTCAGGAGGCACAGTTAATCTCGCTGCTTCAACTGCTGAAGAGACAGTAATGGGAAATTGATAAGGAGCTTAAGGTTATTAAAGACCTGTGAGAAACCATTTAAGGCAGAAGACATTTCTGCATCACTGAAGCTGTAACTCTGCATTCACACTTCATGATGCTTTTAGTGGAAAATCCAAGGCATTAATGGTTATATTTCAGTAACTGTTGTGTACTTTATTTCACCTCATAGCAATCCCAAAGAAGTACATATAACAAACAGATAATCATGAAAGAGTTATGAAAGCTGATGGTCAAGTGGATGGACAAGTGCCATGGTCTGCTTGGCAACAGTATTTGGTATATTCAAATTTATCTTCTGAATGAGAAACTTCAGTGACTGTATTGACAGCGAAACCAAGGGAATGAAAATGATGTTTTTTCCAATGCAATCCAAGTCACTGGTTAACTATACAGTCTTTGGTAAATCACTTCAGGTTTGAGGGCCTGCTTCAGAGATGTCAAGTATTTTTTGTTCTACAGAATATTTTGTTTTGATGTATTATTTCTCAGTTTTCTGCGGACATCTCTGGACTAACTCTATGGGTGATTGGGTTCCAGCTCAGTACTGAGCATGCAGAACTACAACAGAAGCTTCCTGAGGGAGAAAATTCTTTGGATTTTGGCTCAGCTTTCTTTAACCTATAAAATGGAAAAGAAGTAGAAAGCACAAAATTTTTGACCTACATTGTAATTGAAACAATTAAAACATCCTTAAATTATAGTTGTTTTAGAGACCATAAATATTTTGAAATATTCCATTGCTGATCAAAAGTGAGATTTATCTTTTTAAAGGCTGTGCTATAGCTACAAAAGGGGCTGTTCTCTGCTGTAATAGGAGATCTGATATGAGCTACAGTGAATGTATCAATGCACATTATTTTTACTCTACAAAAAAAGTAGAAGTAATGAACAAAATAGTTTCACCAAGTAAGATCTTTTTCCTCATAAGTTTTGATTCTCAAGAGAGCTATTGATTTCCTGTAATCTTGGCTCCATGCCTTCTGAAGCACACACACAAAAATCACTATAAAAATTTGCAATATTTGCTGCAGACTGCGGCAGTAAATTTCTATCATGTCTCTTACCCCTCTGATGTTGTCCTGTTGTACAGAAAATTCTGTAGTGGAATACAAAAGCCAGTGTTTAGGCAACTTTTCTTTCATAATGTTTTTAACTGTTGTTTTAAGGGGAGAAGGGCACATTGTGAATTGTATAAAGTACTGCCATCAGATGTTTTATGGATTGTTTTGCTGTCATGCTGTATATGGAATGGCACCAAGAGCCCAAATGCACATGAATCCAGCTGGGATAGCAAACTTTCAGTGCCAGGAGAGAGCTAAGGCTGAGCTGTCACTTTTATCTTTACTCTCCTCATATTCATGACTTATAACTTTTTTGCAAACTTAGAAAAGTACAAGTATTAATAATATCTTTCACCATTGGAATTTGAAGGGAAGAATATGATTCCAGTCTTCACGGAGTTGAGCATATCAAGCTCCAATGAGTGAGATCTGGACAGGATGATGTGTCTAATTCAGTTCCTACATGCCCTGAGCATCTTGTGGCTTCTGCATTCCTGTATAAATGCCAATGTAGAAAACTCTGGAAGTGAACAAATCTTAAATGCAATGAATTATTTTCTCAAAGCAAAAAACAAAGTTTTTGATCTTTTTCTTGGTCTAAATCTATTTGTGCTGGCATAGTCTCCTTCAATAATATGTATGCTGAAGACATTCACTGGCTTATGGCTGCTGTAACATGGCACCCATTTGGTTCATTAAAGGGTTGCATTGTATCCTTGAACTTTGTTCCATCATATATCTTAAATTTTGAAAAATTTGGACAGTTTCATGTAAATTTAACAAACGCAGTATGAACAAGAAATATCTGAAAAGAGAAGGCTTTAGTTCCTGTTTGTATTTCTCTGCAGTTGATACATTGAGGTGAAGGAAGAATGAACTTGTTTTTGGGAAGGCTTTCTCTTTAGTTTTTATGCCAGAAAGGTTAAAAAAATAGGTTTATTTGAGCAAGAAGAAGGGTGGGGGCAAATTTTCAGTCATTGGGGAAAAGGTATGTAAAAAGAAAAATGATGGAATGATGGATATCAGAGAGAGGTATCAAACTTTTGCCTCTTACATCTGAACTTTCACTGGTTATTATGTTCCTTTCCAGTTCTTAAGTTAAACTTATGAATTTTAGAGGGCAGTGTGGTATTTCCTTTGGTGCACCTGTCTGGGCGATGCTGGGTAAAGCAAAATCTCCATTTCACTTTGAATCTATTCCATTAATTCTGTACAACAAAGAAAACAGAAGCATGAATATGTACACAATCACACTCTAACACTTCTCAGATTTTCTTCAGTGGCATTTTTAATTTTCTTTCCTTTCTTCTCTCAGTGAAAACTTTTGTCTATTAGATGAGCATACAAAAAACCCCTTGAACATATATCTAAAAAGGCAAACAGTGTTTGCACAGAAGAGAACAGTAAACTGGAAAGAGAATGAATTCTCTTTCCAAATCAGGAAATCAATCCTCTGTTAAAAACAAACAAACAAACCCCTCAAACAAATAAACAAAACTCCCAGATGCACCAGCCAACCACCCAAACAAACACCATGCCACAAATCACTCAACTCTTGTTAAAGAAACTTTTGGCAGAATTTTGGATTTTTGATCTCTGCTCTCTGTCAGCCTTTGTGAGTTTCTTTGTGAGTTTACAAGACTTGGCATTCAAACTTGTTCTTTTTCTTTACTGTTCCTTCTGAATAGTCCAAGTCTATGTCAAGTATTTTTTTTTCTCTTTTCTTCGACATATACATCCTTCCATCTGTCAAAATTTGAATGCCTAGATAGTCTGGTGTGATAAAGGCCTGAGGAAAAAAACACATTTAATGATAATCATGGCATAAGCTTAAGCATAAGGTCTACAATAAATATTTTTTCGCTCTAACTTCAGATTTGTCTTTCTTCTGGCATTTTCGTCATCAAGAGTTCAGAAATTCTAACAGGAACAGAGTAGGTTTAGGATTAAAATGCTGTGTGATTGAGGATGAGCATATGGATTTTATCAGTAGTTTTGTTGTCTCAGTCTTCACAGGGCTTTCTCAAGAACTGCAACAATGCAGATGCCCAAATTAAGTATGCTGAAACTGAAATTTTCCTCCTTTATCTATGGAAATGCAATTAAATAGGACAATACACAGAAAATCCTATCTTTAAAAACATATTTCATTCCAGTTTGCTGATTTTCCTTCTTTCCACAAAATCCTTTCCTAATCAATGTGGGGTCACAAGAAGACAATAAAAAAACCAACTCTGGAATGTGCCTTTGGCATCATAGAAACTTTAGCCCTGCAGACCATATTGGTTGCCTGAAGTAGGGAGTGCATTTCCAAATGAAAGCATAAAGCAGAATGGGAATGATATGCAAATTGGAAAAATCAGTAGCAGTTATGCTTACACAGGACTGCAGATAAACAAACTGCCTTGTTTGTATTCTACAGCAATAGGTTTAACTGAAAAGGAGTTGTGGGGTTTTTTGGTGTGTGTGTGTTTCTCTAAATAAAACATTTCCTACAACACAAGTGACTAACTTAGAATAAAGTCTGTTGAATCTCAGTGTGGGCTCAGTTTTTGGAAGCACAGAGTAAACAGACTAAAGGCAGGAGAATTTCTCATGGAATTGAAAGGTACCCTACAGCAGATGACTCTCATGTTGAATATGTGAATACATATGGATTCATACATGTGAATATTTAAGGTAAGGAATGTGTAGAAAATAAAGGAAAATACAAATGTTTGATATCATTCTGTAGGTTTTGTGTCATTGAATCTACCATGATGCAGTCAAAATCTAAGAATGCCTGAACCCGATTTGGCGTAAATCATTACTATATTTTGACACATTCATTAAATTATGCATTCATTAGATTATGCATTGCTGTACACTTAGACGTGTTTAAGTACAATTATTAAAAAGTCTGGGTTAAGATTTCAGGTGTTTAAAATTTTATTGCTTTGCATCAGAAGCTAGGGAAACAGGAGGACATTTTATCGCTCATAACATATGAAGCAAACAGTGGTCATAAATAATTTTGTCTTGTAGTAAAACCTACACTATTTTGTGGAAAAGGTTAGCAAAAAATCTGGTCAGGAAGGACTGGCTGCCCCTGAAGGGTTGGCACATTGTAGAAAAATTATGACTTCAGAGCTAGAGCTCTAGTGAGGTAAATGTTCTGAAAAGAATCACAGACAGTGTAAGGACACAGAGAGGAATGTATAAAAAGAAATAATGGAAAGTCAAAGGTATAAATAAAATAATCTTTGGAAAAGTACACCTTTACAATGCCTGTGAAATAAGTTGATTTGGAGAAAGAAAAGACTTTTCAAGTTTGTAGAAAGTTTGGGTCAAAGTTTGTTTATTCTGGCATCAGCTTTTTAAACTTCTGTATGTACGCTATAGAACCAGGCTCCCTAGGGCTTCCTCTTTCCCCAGAAATGTCACCTGTGGTCAGAATGTTTAGTCACAAAAAATTGTGGGGATTTTTTTTTGTGTCTGTTTTGACTGTGATTTTTTCTTTTTTCTTTTTTTTTTTAAGATACATTTTACAGAGATTTGGGTAAACCAGAGCTGCTCTTGAGTGCATGATCATGNTTTAGTCCTAGAAGTACAGAATGATGGATGTTTCACCTTCTCCAAGTAAGTAATCTTATAACTAATCACTGATCTAAGTTCTAGATAATGATTTCACTTAACTCTCCACAGAACATGGAGAATTGTAAACTGTAAAATAAACTTGTTGTATTCAGTATGTCGAGCTCTGGAAGCCAAACAGATTAATAACATAATTACCTTAAAAACAGAAACAAGTAACTAAAAGTGAAGCTTCCCAAAAGTATTGAGGATGATTCTAAACTACAATTGTAATAGCCAATTTTTTATTAGATATGCACCTATAACTTCAGTGACTGTGTGGGCTTGCCTGATTACAGCAGATCATGATATGGACTATAGGATATACCTCTGTATGGCGTTTTTTAAATGATAATAAATTATAAAATAAATAAGTATAGAGATTTGATTAAAGAACAACTGCTCTGGTGAAGTCTATTAATGATATTTTTTAAGGCAAGAAAGTAACTTAAAATCTATAATTAATACCAATAAGTGGACAGCCCAAAACAACTTTTAAAGTTCTAAATACCAGAAATTAATTTCTACCAAAAAAAGTATCAGTCATTAAATGTTAGTCACCTTTTCTCTTCATTGATTAGTGGCTTAGGTACTAGTTTTTTTCATTTTGTCATGTATAAGTCTCTAATTCTTTTGAAACTCAATCAGGACAGACTATCCAATTTTTTGTGTTTATTACATTCTGACATTTTTAATTAGAAATGTAATAGCACTGCTTAGCCATTTAATACAATGTCTTTTTTTCATGTTTAGATTCTTGCTTTTGATAAACACCTAAAACAGGAAATGCCACATTCAACTCAGAGTTGTATGCGCAAAACTGCCTGTAAAGTAAAAAAAAAAAGATTTGGAGCTAGAAAAATGAAATAATGTTACACTAGTAAAATAATAAGCTAAACATCCTTGATTACACAACTCCCTAGTGCCTTCTTCACATGCTGCAGGCCATTTGCTATCCTTTAAAAAAACCCAGGGATCTTGGGAGGCTGTTTACATAATTATATTTTGAATTATGACTTTATTGGTTTAAATAAATGGTGGTATTTCCATGTGTCCATGGTGGTTCTTCAGTTCTTTGTTAACTCAAAAAATGTTACACTATTGATCTATGATGGAGCTTTGCACTACCTAGGCCAAGGCAGTGCCAGCAAATGAGTGTGACTTTCATGCTGCTATTCTTAAAATAAAAAATTTTTAAAAATATTACCCAGAGGAGTCAGGGAGACACTCATGTGCTCAGCAGAGTAGAGGATGAGATCTTTATTAATTTCACTCATGAAGGTAAAAGCTTTGGCTGGTGACTGCAAAATTAGACATTGTGAGTTATTATTTTTCTTGTATTGTAGAATGAAAATTAGCAATGCAAGTAATCTCATAGTGTCTGATTCCTGAGTTAAAAATTCATGACGGAGAATACTTCCAGCACATTTTTCTGTGTTTCTCAGACAATTTTTCTCTCACTCACTTTATTCTGTGTTGCAATCCAACATTTAATCTATCACAAACTGAGAAAGGTGGATTTGGTTAAAGAAGCAAATAGGCAGCACAAGAAACTAGATATCAGACTACAAACAGCATCAACCTCTTACCCAGACACGGGCTGGAAATACTGAAAATGTCTTGCAGTAAAGCTGAAAATGGTCAGTGTAAAATCTGTGACACAATCAGAGTAACATATTATGACATCGTTTGTTGAAATAAATTGCTGGCTTGTAACATCAAGACCTGGATGAATGGAAGACACTGTGGCTGTAAACTGATGAGATTGATCCCCTTCAGACCTGCATGGTGTTTTACAGACTTCAGACTCATGACAGAAGGGCATGAACCTCATTCATCTCTCTGCAAACCACAAGCCATGCCAGGGCTATGGCAGGCTAAAGCATTAATTTTTCATAGTTCAATGGAAACGTGAAATTTGGTGCCAACAAAGTTCTTTCTGCTTATTTTAGTTCTCACTTCTGAAGAAAGATTAATACAGGACCTCACTGCCATCTTCCTAAACTCAGTCAGAGACATCCTTTACAGCACTTGCTACAGCCCATGTATCATGAGCCCAAACTTCCTGGCTCACTGTCTTTAGATTTTCTAACAGAATCCATACACTGATATTAAGAGATTACAAAAGATCAGACTCAAAGTGGACCTATTTTGTGAACACCTGTGAACCTGTAGCATCCCAGCACTCCCACAGACTGGTATGTTTGTGCATAAATGAGTTCAGAACACCCCACATGCACCGATATTTGCCGCTCTCAACTGTGTAATGCAAGGAAGGAGCACCAAAGGCCAACTCTGCCTTTCTACTGAATGTGGACACATGCGAATATCCAGTCTCATTTTCATCTTCTCTGTCATGTTTGATGTCTGTAGGTGGGCTGGCCTGGGTTTGAGAGCAGCCAGCACACATCCATCCTGATTCTGGCTGCTGACTCACTTAGCAGACTGCAGTGATGTGTCCTACCAAGTCATGAGTGCTTAGATGAGAAGGAGATTGTGGCAATCACAGGCTGTGACAGCAGATCTTCTCAGTGGTGGCCAAGAACACATCAAAACTGATTGCATAGAGAATATTGAATTCAGATCAAAGTCTACCCACGCTTGTGTAACACTCATGGACAAATCTGAAGATACCTAAAGGAGTGCTCAAAGCTCCAGTACAAGCACTCTGGCCAAGAGTTTTATATCTTCTATCACTGTGGTGCATGACTGTAGAACAATTTTTTTCTTGTAGCTAAGAATCACCACAAAATTCAGCAGTCTTTGGTCCCAGAATGAGGTACTGCTCTTTGCATTTGTCTTTTCTATTGTAAATACATTGCAAAATGTAGATTAAAAATTAATAGTACTTTTCCCCAGCACAAAGTATCCTAACCATCCAAGCTGTCATTCTGCACATGGTGTTGTCCCAAGAGAATTAACAGGTGTCATACAATTACAGCCTGGTGCAAGCCCCTCCACCAGAAAGAGAAAGATGCAGCCTCACTCTGTCGTTCCCTGGTGAGTTGGCTGGGCAGGCCTTGTCTCTGTCATCATTTGACACTGAAGGGTTGTTGCTGTCATAAACAGAGTGCTTAGGAATGTCTATATATAGAGCAAGAGCTCTTTTGGGGATGGACAGTTTTTTTGTACTGGTTTACACTGTGGCCACATTCATGAGATGTTCTTAACTGTCTGCAAGCCTGCAGAGCCGTGGCAGCACAGGGAAGTGGTGGATAATGATGAGAAGCATTGAGTCTGTTGAACAAAAGCAAATTTGAGTTACAGGTTTCAATTGCAAATGGCTGGCATGCAGAATAAGCCTTGCCAGCTCTTACTTGCTAAGTAAACCAAACATTCATGGTCATAAATCTTATTAGACTGACAGTTGTGTCTTACTGGTGATTGAAAGAAGCTAAATTCTATTATAATGGGATCCAGTAAGACTCACTTCCAAAATACGTTTTATTACAGTTTGAAATAGCTTGTATTAAGCTAAACAATGAGGGATTTAATTACTTCAAAGCCTGTTGATTCATTATGAGACAATAGTTTTTAGTACAATATTTGGCAGCTGACTCATCTCAAGATTCAGCTAGTGCCTTACATAACATAATATGGTGAGTGAGACACAGCATAAATCATGCAGCACTGAATATCTGAGAAAAATACATCCACAGCTGTAAATAAGAGCATGTTGCATAGAGAAAAATCAATATCAAACGAAGTATCATTTTCCTATTCACACATAAAAAACTATTGCATACACAATTACTTTTTCTGTTGTTGCTCACAAATTTCCTTGCTATATTTTATATCAATACTTCGTTCCAACCCTGCCATCTCTCATAAATAAAACAGCTGTATAGGTAGGTAGTTTTCATTTACCAAATTAGACTTGAGCCCCTTATATTGTTTCACCTGCTGTTATAATTAGGCCCAGGAGAAAAGAAAGGCAACTGTTTTACCTCTCTCTCATTGTGTCATCTTATTTCTATTAAAACTGAAAAATCCCTTATAGCTGCAGAGTATTGTTCTGTAGCAGAAACCAGCAGAGGTATTCGGTTGAACAGTGACCGACCCTTTCCCTGCTGTGCCCTGAATTTTCAGCACATATGGCATTACTCCACATTTATTATGATTTAAAATGTATGTGGTGTGTGCTGCTTGCTCTGCTTGAAACCAAATCAGTTTGAACCATATGGAAGGATCCCAGAATAATGATGTTAGTTCATTTTAGGTTGCATTCC
Organism: Drymodes brunneopygia; assembly: GCA_013400955.1. Taxonomy (NCBI): domain Eukaryota; kingdom Metazoa; phylum Chordata; class Aves; order Passeriformes; family Petroicidae; genus Drymodes; species Drymodes brunneopygia. The sequence continues at coordinate 35,181 of VZTZ01039828.1, forward strand.
ATAAATGAATTTTATGCCAAAGTGTTTCTTACATTAAGGGATATGAGAAAAAATGGATAATTTTATGCTACAGCTAAGGAATGCACTGTTAGAAAACCTGAATCTCAAACTTTAGTTGTTGGAGCTATGTTTACATGTTAGCTGTAGGCTAAAATTCCTGGCCATCCTCTCTTTCCATGTGTTGGCTCTCACTCTGGTGCTGACCTGCAGCGAGCCTGCAAAGGGAAATGGAGGAGGGCTGGCAGGGCAATAGGAGACTGAGAATGGGTTTGACTTCTCCCCTGCAGGCCAGATATGCCCAGCTGGCCTGACTCCCATGGCTGCACACAGACAGGGGTGTCCATCAAAGCCATTGTCACTTAGTACCCTTCATTTTAGTGAAGCCTGGGCCCCAGTACCTGCCACTGCCTTGTGTAAATTTTGTGCTACTCATCCATGAGTAATAGAAAGGAAGACACATCTCCACTGACGTCTCCAAGACCTGCTGTAATATAAATGCAAAGCAGATTAAATAGAACAAGGATTATTAAGGACAACAGTTTGGTACAAAATCGCAAATGAATTAGCTGCCATCATCTGTAACAATTGCTTCAATTGCCAATAACTTCTGCTTTACTTCACTCGTGGTATCTTCTTGCCTCTGGCAAAATCACACAGAAAATTAAGGAGACACTCTGTTGGCCAAATCATGACCTCTGTCTTTGCTTTAAAGTGACATATATTTTCTGCTAAAACAGTAATGACTCATTAAGAGAGTGAGATGTACAATGATGGTGAAATCCAACATGTTCATAAACCATAAAGTTGTCAAAATATCTTTTCCAAACCAGGCTATTTCTGGCACTATATTAATTTTCATTTTAAATAGGTACTCCTACATTGAAGAGATTTGACAAATCTAGGTTTGAAAGGTTTTGGTGACTTCCCAAATTGGCATATAATGTAATTTCTGATTTATGTCCTGAAGTTGAACAATTTCTCAAAGTACTAAAGTAAAAAAGCATCTATGGTAATTTACTGTAATCTGTGTGTTTGAAACAGTGCAGGATACAAACTTTAAAGCAGCCATAAGTTAAATTATTATGACATTTTTTTTAAGCTGCAGTGTCGGACAAAGTACTCTTAAAAATGAGAAAATGCTACTCTTTGCTGCGTTGTTTATACTTTATCAATACATATTGAAAGGCTGAAAAGTTAATATTAATGATTTCCAATGACCCAAAGAGTAATAAAATTATTGCTATGCTTCATTGTGTTAGAATAAGAAAATGTTTTGTAATGTATTTTACTTGAACTAGTTTTCTTGTGGTGGCTGTGTTTGCAAGGTAACTGTTAACTTATCAATAGGCATTGAGGCACAGACCTGAGAAACGCAGAGCACAAAAATGTCTCACTAAAGTCAACAACAAAGGTGGGTTAGTTGGTTCTGTAGGAATCTCCCAGCCTTGCAACTCTTCCACTGTTTTTTGCTGTTGAAGAATCTACATGGAAAGGTATGAAATGTGAAGGCAGTGCCAAATGCTCTCTGATGTAAAAGTTAACAGAGAACCAAGTTCAACAAGCTCTTTCCTGGTGTATTTAAAATGTGCACAGGTGCATGTAGGCTGAAAGGGATCTCTTGCAGAAGGGCCTGACACAGAATGCCAGAGGGAGAAGAGGGTGTGTGAGCAGCCTGAGCTCAGCCTGCATTTATGGCAGTTTAGCCATGCAGTGCTGAGCTCCAGGCCTTCTGTGCTCAGTGGTGGCCTGCACACAGCTGAGTCAGAAAATAGGATGCACTTCATCTGCTCCACGCTTTGTGTTCCCAGAGACAGCGTGGACATAGCCTGAATATAAATAAGAGCATGTTGCTGGGGTTTTGGGAAGGTTCCTGGGAAACAAGATATTATACATGCTGGAAAGAGTCCTAATAAGACATCTACTAAACCTTAAGTATCAGGAGGTATTCAAGAAGTGGGACTCAGAATGGTGTGCAAGAGAAAAGTGATATTGTGGACAGGAAAAGGAAGACATGATGGTTGAAAGAATGCAGAAGGAATTTGCAATTAATGAAAAGGAACCAAAAATCCTGGAAGGTTTACTGATTATTTTATTTGTGAAGAAAACTTATCATTTGGTGAAAATGGTGAAAACCCAGCAGCACATGTCTAAATGTGTGAGAAATGTCAGATTTTTAGAAAAGAAAATGTCTTCTGCTGGATCAGCTGTTGGAAAAGAAGATTGGATTTTGGATATGTGAGGTCTTCATCAAAAGGAAGTTCTGAAGTTTTGAAGTTCTTTACTAAAACTGGCTTTTTCTGAAGAGAAACATTATTGATTGTTTCTCCACGTATAATAAAAATAGGTGATACAAATCTGCTCAGTGATCATCAAAAGAAATTTAAGTCAGTTAAGAGGAAAAAACAACTGTCTAATTAATGGAGAAGTACTAGAAGTGAAACAGTGACATTGTGAATTACTTTCTTTTGAAGGTCTTTTAAAAATAGACTGACAAACATGTGGCCTATCTGACCAAGACATATAAGTCAATTTTTCAAGGTCCCTTCTAGTCTTATTTGGAAATTCACTTAGTGGTATGGTTGAACTTTGATTTCCAAAGGCATGTTCATGTGATAATTTCCTTATTCTATTTCCCCCTTTAACTAATATCTGCTACTTGCTGATTTCTTTGCTTTTTGCTGCTATCAAAAGGAAATTAAATGTTCAGTAAAATCTTAATGCTGTAATCTATATGCAGCAATTGGAACACTGTTAAATTATTCCAAGTTGTTCCCATAACCATGTGAAACATTGATAATTATGTGATCAAATCCATTAAAGTGATAAGGTTCTTGCTGAATGTATAGTGTGAAAGCCAGTATGTTGCAAAGGAGAGATTGAGCAGATTTTCACAACCAAATCTCCAGATTAAAAAAAACCTAAATGAAACAACAAGAAATATCACTGAGAGGCAAAAATGAAACTCTCTTCATAAAGTGAACCAGTACAGAAAATTCCAGAAGATGTATCATGGAAGAAAAGCCAAAGAAAGGGTCAAAAAGTAAACATGTTTTGTTTTCTTTTATTTCTTCAACGAATGCTTCTGTGTTCTCTGGGGTAGAGTGAAATGCCTGAAGGGATTTCTGTTAGTGCTTGAAGAACAGCTTCTTCATTATTTTAAGACACCACTCACCAATTTCATTTTTCTATTTTAAAATCAAAAAATGTGTGTGTGTTATACTGCAGATATCCTGACAGATTATAAAAAGCAATCCCCATATATATATATATGAAGAAGAAACAACAAAAAAATGGGTTTGTACTCACAATGAAACTCCTGCAAACTCCTGCCTCTCTTCTGTCTTTACCAGCTCATCCTCATGGATTTTAGGGCAGTTTGCCCTAAAGCCCAAGGCTTTTGACTACATCACAATTTCAACAGCCAGAAGGCTCATGGAGAAAGACCTTTCAGAATCCTTTTTTTTCTAGATTGCTGCAGCATTTTCCCATATTCCTCTGCTGAAAGCAGCACAGCAGTGTTTGATATATGGATAAGGCACTGTCAAACCTTACCTCTGTCTAGATAAATAACATATTATGACATAAGGACTAAGCTTCAGCAGCAGGTACCAGCTTTACATCAGCAGGTACCCAAGACATCACAGAAATGGACGTTTGTAGCAGAATGTTCCCTTTGATCAATGTCCTTCATTCCTTGCAGCTTCAGTGCAGGTCATGTTGCCTGACTCCCTCAGTTCCATGACAGCATGCCAGAGGTCTAGCCCAGACCCCTCAGGCACGAGCCAACACCAGTGAGGAAACTTCTCACCTTCACCTCATGCTAAGCAGATAAAGCAGACAGAATCACTGCTGATTTTTGATTGACACACAGAATTTTGAGATTAGGAATTGTGGTGCATGCACAGGATTGAACACAGTGATAGTCAAGACAGGTGTGCTTTTAACCATCTTTTCCAATAAGAACCAAAAAAGTCATCCTACTTTGTGTCAGTGTCAATTGAAGAATAGTTTTGTGTTATATACATCCCAATCACTCAAGATTATAACCTGATTACACCAGATTTTATGGTACCTCATTGCTCATGGCTGATTAAAAACCTCATAGGCAGCTCACACACATACCTTAGGTGGACTCACTATTTGTTTAACTTTCAGGAACCTCATTCAGATTTATATGGACTGGTGTTACATGTGACATTCCCAATTCTTTCTTTGATGCATTTTGGCACTACTGCTTCGGACTCTCTGATCCTAAAGCTTGTGTCCTGGAGCACTGAATAATAGAAACAAGTCTGGGGTTAGAGCAGAGCCAGCTGGATTCCCTGATGTGGAGATGGATATTCTAGTTTTCATCTTATGGCTGAGGATCAAATTGGGTGTGGAGAGACAGAGAGAACTCTGTTATGTGATAGGAAGATGTATTTGATGTACACATGCTCCTTTGGTTTCATCCAGTACTGCAGCTTATCCATCTAAACTGGATAAAAGCTCCTGTTTTGACTCTGGAATGAAATCTTATCTCTGTATCGAATAAAATTTAATTTCTCAGCATTTTTCAATACCTGTAGTTTAAGAACCTACTTTGCATATTTTGAATAACAACATGGTACTTTAGTGTTTTATGGTTGTTTCAGGTCATAAAGCATAATTTAAAAGTGAAATTTCATTGGGAATATTAAAACTCAACGAATTTTTCTTGGGGGAAAGAGTAGATTTTAATTTCAATTAGCCATTACTGGTGTTTAGCCTTTTATTCACTGTAGGTTATTTTGTAGTTTCTCTCTCACTAGCCTGTGATTGTGATCTCTCCAAGCAAATACATTTGCTTGTGTCAGGCTTACTGTAATTTCTGCCTTTTATGAGACAAATCTGGGTTATATCAAAGGCTATTAGGAATGTTCTTTTCCCACTCTGCAAACCCAGAGAATTTTATACTGCTCTGTAGTGCTGCTAGAACAATGCTCCAGAGAGGCATGAGGTGGCTTTGAGTCAATCATGCTAATTATTTCTGTATTTTGCTAAGCTACTGCTATCTTCAGTTGCAATTAACGTGACATCTGGCAAAGCACTGGGCTGGAACATTGATTATTCTAATGTTTCTCATTAGTAATCATTAATAACAAATGAATAATTAAACCGATTATCAATTAACCTCTGGCTAAGGTTTTTGACACTATTTTTCCTCTGTAGAGACACACAGCATGTACTGTTTAACTTGCTCTGATGTTCACTTCATCTCCCTTAGAAGACAAAATTGTATTTTCATTTTACTCTGAAAATATGTACCCTCTGCTTCATAAGCACAACAGCCAGTGTGCTCTATTCATCTATAAGCACTGCGTGATTTCTTAAACTTAAGTGCTTACTCACACAGGATATAAAGCTCCATTTGAGTGGGCATGGGTACGTAGAGCCCATAAAAAGGGTGAGGAAGGGCAGCTGATAACTTGGCAGCAGTTTTGCACTCTAACCTAAGTGCTACCTCCCAGAAAACCTGTCTCTCCATCCAAGAGATTAGGAGGGAACGTGTATTTCTTACCTGTAACACCTTTCCTGGGAACCTGTTTCTGGTGAAACACTGCTATGATTTTGTGATGTGTGTGGCTTAGCCAAATGAATTTTGCTTAGCAAAATGACTCAGCTCCCTATAATTTTCCATTCTCACATATATATAACAGCTAAGACTACAGAAATATCATGGTGGTTCACGTTGCTTTTTTTTTTTTTTTACAAATAAAATGTAACCAGGGTACATCTGCAAAGGCTAAACAGAGTGGAAGGGGGGAAAAAGGGGAAGATTACTTGTGGTTTATTAACACTGGTGTTCCTGATGGTTACATCCTCCCTGAATGGTATGAGCATGTCAGTAAGCACATACCTGTTCATGCTTACAGTTTTCTGGCTAGAGTTAGGAGCTTGTGCTTCCTGGAGTTAAGAACTGTATTTAATAACCCACAGATGACAAGCTGCCTACACATTCAGAGCTCAGCTTTCATCTGTTCTTGTGTTAAAGAGATCTTCAGGAAGGTGATGGCCACCTGGTAAGACAGATGTGGGAGAGGGAGCTCACTGTAGCACTGAACACCTGGGGTGCATCGGGGCACACTTAAGACAGATCTGCCTTCTGTCAACCTGAGAACAATCTGTGTGAGCACAAGTGTGGCACAAGTCAATGACTGCTCTGAACTGCACCCTGTTCCTCTTGTCCTAAGGGACTGTAGGACTTCAGACTATTCCCAAGTCTACTCTTCACATTGGTTTTGGAAGGGATTAATGGTAAATGAGAAGCTTTTCTGATGTTTGTCCAGTACCCACCAATTATACCAGATTATTATCTTGGACCAAGATACTGTGGCTTTTGAGGAGTTTTGAAAAGGAAGAACAAATCAATCTTTTGCCAGAATCTCAGTGTTGAAGCTGAAAAGACAGTTGTCAGAGAGAAATACTGACTTGTTAAGCTGCTGTGCATGGCTGAGTTTGAAATGTCAATAGAAAACTGCTCCTCTTTTCTGCTCATGGATGAGGAGGAAGGAGTAAGCTGATGGTCTGCTACTGAGTCACAACTGCTGGGAAGATGGTACAATGAGTAAGTACCTTAAATTTCCCTTCAGAAGCAGTGCTGACAGCTTATACACCAACAGGCACTGCCCAAAGTGACTGAGCTTTGGGAAAATGGATGACTCCTGAGATTTTTTAAATCTCCTACAAAAATTCAAGATTTAGGTCCTTAAAGGTATTAGAAAGAGGACCTGCAAAACTGCCCCACCTTATTCTAATGAAATGCTCCTGTGTAGCATTGCTACATTTAGATATGTGACTTCGGGCCATGGTTTAGTGGACTTGGCAGAGCAGGGTTTATGGCTGAACACAATAATCTTAGAGGACTTTTCCAGCCAAAGATTCTACAATTCTGTGATTCAAGTGCAAACCAGCATAGAGAAACTGGCCATTTCTCTTGCCATTGCTAAGGCCTCAAGCAAACAAAAAAAAAGGAAGAAGTTTTGGCTCCCATTTTCAGATCTAGTATGCCTAAGAAACATGAATCAAACTCCTACAACTACAAACACATGCAGAGCCACGGACTTTACTTTGTCAGAGAAAACTGGGAATCAATGCTAACCTGTGCACAATTCTTGAGGTTGCTAAATGCCTGAAGTCTGAGGCTCTTTTGTGTCTTAGCACCTCTTATTTGTCAAAGAGTAAAATATAAACTCCTGTACATATTTAACCTGAATACTGAATTAAAAAAAAAAAAAGACAATATTAATGACCTCTATTTTCTTCAGGAAGGAAGGTTTTTTCCTTAGAAATCCCTCATTTCTAAATATGGTTAAATTACCACACCCCTTTTCTGATAAATGTTAGGGCTCTTCCACTTCTCTGCTGTAATATATGAATCAATACAGCTTATATAAAAGTGCTTTTTCTTTAAAAGTACTCACTGACTAATTTACATGAGATATTTCAGACTGTAGAATTTTCATGAGGAATCTGTTAAACTTTGTGCTGACATTTGATTAATCACTTGTTTCTAACAAGAATATTGGCTAATTCTGTCAATGTGACAACAGATGTGGTCAAATATCAATGACACTGCTGGTGCAAAAAACTCTTAAAACATTTAATGATCAAGAGAAAGAAACGAGTATATCTAAAACCAAGTGAATTCCATCTAAACCAGATATATATTGAGTGAAATGTGGTCAAATGGCTCATTCTGCAATACATTTTATTTCCTTTGTTCTATAGGAACTTTAAGACATATACAGCAAACAGATCTACAGAACACGTCTATGGATTCTGAAGTTCCTGGCATGTAACAGGATAATAATGTCTCTCATTGGGCAGACTGTGAGTATCTGCTTTTGAACAGAGTTCAGGAGGCCAGATTGTCCAAATGTTATTATACCTGAATAGAAATGACTGTGTCCCATTTTGAAATTGTGTAAATGGCTATAGCGCATGCAAAGTAGAAGATCTGGCACATTTTATTCATATGTCTCTTCTGCTCAGCCAGCTTGTCGTCATTTTGATTCATTGCTTTCAGTAATCTTCAGTATTTCAATCTTTGTATTCACCCCAGGAATACAACTCAGATTGCCTTCAGTTCTGTGTTTAATGTGAAGGCTTTAACAGGATGCCATGCATCATTACAGTGACACGAGACCCTCCGGAAATGGAACATGATGTGTTTTGCTTGCAGACGTGGTTAAAGAGACTGTAACTGTCAGATGAAGCACAAAAGAAAGGAAGATAAGAGCAGTCACTCTGTCTGTCTCTCCAAATGATGTTTAAACAGAAAAAATGTTGCTGATCTTGTGAAAGGAATTTGTTTATTTCTTAACAGCTTTGAGGAATGGTTGAGTGACTAAAAGCCTGTATCAGGGCAGCAGTAAGAACACATTGATGGGGAACACAGGCCTGTAGGATTTTCTTTCTCTTTTCTTACACTTTCTCCACACCTTCTCTCATGCACAGGCACACACACTACCTCCTCTATCTCTCAATACCCAGTATAGTTCAGACTTTTTTCTCCTCCTGCTATTCCACCTATTTTATTCCTATTATACAGCTGAGGACAGGAAAAGAGAGAACTAACACAGGTTCCACCAATGTATTAAATGTATTAAAACTGAGTTGATACAGAATTCAATAATGAGAACAGCAAACAGAACTTCTTGCCCGAAGCTGAAACCTTAGCTTTCAGCTGAAGCAAAGGTAAAATAAAATAAATAACTACCTTCCCATGATTCAAAGTTAAAATCAAAATTCTTGGTACTGTTGTACTTTGATGCAGGTTTTGGTTGCAAGATACTAATGATATTCTTGAATTGGACACAAAATAAACATTCTGCATATCTTATTATAAATTTTAGAGTGATATTTGAGCAAAGGCAACACTGAAGAGGTGAAATATCAGCAAAGTCCTGTAAGAGTATCTTTCTTTCTGAGGATATTAATACAAAACTTTGGGGTGTGTGTTGTATGATACATGAAATTACAAAAATTCAAGTAGCATAAAATTGACATACAAATTGAATATTTTTTTCTCACACTGAAGATGAAGGTTCCATCTGGGGCCTCAAGTGACTCATAGAACTGGCTCTGTAAAGGTATAGAGTGTTTCAGAAGTGATGTAGAAGAGTATAAGGGAGGATCACATTCTGCTTAGTGATTCTTCAGCCTCAAGGGTCAAAGGATCAAATGTTTCCTTTGCACCTGGGCCTTTCAGCTGGAGGTGGAAAGCAGTTTCAGAGTTATGTGCTTGGATCAGGAGGGAGATACTTGGACTGCCTCTATCCATGCTCTCACCAACAGCCATACTGTAGAATATAAAGTTTTAGTTTTGCTTTCCTACCTTGTACTTTGAGATGGTTTTGACTTATTTGATATTCAGTGATTGTCCTATAAATTAGGATCTTAAATCCCCCCTGCATCCTAAGTCCAGTGCATCCTGGTCTGTGTTCTGTCAAAAGTGGTATCTACTGCTGATTTAAATGCTTTCTAAAAAGGCTGGCTAATGTATTAATTTTCTTATTACAGTACTTTAGAGCAGTAGAAAGGAAAAAATAAAGGAATGCTTTCTTTTCCTTTGTCACTTCAAATATTCTTGTTGCTTTTTTCCAATAGGAATGGCCATAGCATTGCATAAACTGAGTTCCCCACAGTTTCAGATTTCCGACTTTATTCCACAGTTTTCTACAGCTGCAGAGATTGACTAACACTGTTATGATCTTATACTTGTTGGTTCCAGCTCAATAACCTTAGCAGGACTGCATGGCATATTTTGTTTCTTCTGGACTCTATCAAGGATTTTCCATGTGTTCAGGGATTTTCATGCACATAAGGTTATAGAACATGAAGAAACTCTTCTTTTCTATAGGCTCCATTCTTTAACACTCATGAGTCTTCTGTTAAAATAACATTGAGAAAAAAAGTTACATTTTTTCAGAACACTTCACAGTATGATGTAGTTATATTCTACAAAATTACAATGTTAATTCTATAAAGGCATTATTGCAGACAAGCTTTAGTCTTAGAAGAGCAATGCAAAGGAAAGTTGTGTCTTCCTGAGGGATGTCATCAGAAATAGAATGTGAAAATAGGGATTTCAAACTCCATTAGATATTTTTACAGTCATGACAAAGATAATTGAAGAAACTTAAACAGCAGACTTTATAACCATATTTGGAAGGAACAATTACTGGTAGTTCTTACCTACTTTTATCTAGTGCCTCCTTATGTAAGTCAATTCTTCACTTAGACTTGGCAGAGTAGCTCTACAGATGGATAAGGAGTATGAAGGATATCCAGTTTATGAATCTAATCTAGTGACTAGCATTTAACTTCTTCTTTTCCTTCTACCACTTTGTTTTCTCCACCCTTTTATTTTCCAAGGGGTTAAGTTTTGCCATTTATAACACTTGAATTAAGTCCATTTCCCATTATGAAGCTGATCTGACAAATACCCTTTATTTCAGCAGACCTTAATGTCTGACCCCAAGAACCCAGCAGCACAGAGTGTGTGCTGCTCTTAGCACTCTGACATGGAATGGCTCAGAGGCAGAACATCACTGCTGGGAGCTCAGGAACCTGAGCTGTGTGTCCACACCACACCTTGTGTTCATGCCCAGGTCTCGTGGAGAGGCCAGCAGTGGTGCAGCTTTGCAAGGTGATGCTGCAGGGGAAGGCAGATCTTCCTGCCCTGCGTTGGAGCTTTTACCTTTTCTCTCCCACTGAACCTTCCCATCTATGTGAATGAAATGAGAACAGGTAGTGGTGTGGGACTTAAGGACCAAAATTCAATGCAGATAACTTTCACTGATTTTGTTCCAATGAGAGGGATCGCCAGTGTGCTCAGTGCTGTAGAATCAAGAGTATGAGTACGCAGCAAAACAGTGGCATTACTACAGATGGCAAAGGGATCCCTCCTAAACTCTTGTCCATAGGAAGTAAAATCCACAAAGATAATACTGGTAACAATACTTCTGATTCACAATTGGGAAGTGATTACAGATTTGTAGTTATCACTTGAAATTTCCTTGTTGAATTACTCAGTTCCATTTCCAACTGATAGCATCTGTAATAAGTCTTATCAAGTTATTAAGGTATCAATGCCAAACATTTGCAACACCTTGCTGTTTGTTTCATAGCTTCATTAATATTGATATACTAATATACTTTAACTTGTCAACTGTATATTGACACCAGACAATAGCAATCGTACACCAAGGATTCAGTTAATCCTGGTGAAAAAAACAACCAACCAACCAATCAAAGCCCAAACAGCAAAGGACCCATGTGCCTAGTGAAATATAGGCAGGAATTGGAAATAACAAAAAGATAAAACAGGAAGTCTTCCTTTGAAATGTAAGACTTCAGAAAAGCCATGATAAGACCTTCCATTAAAAATCTGCAGCAACCAGCCAGTGCCTTTCTTGTGGGGTGGGGCCCAAAACTGGACACAGGACCTGAGTAATGGCCTCACCAGTGCAAAATACAGGAGGACAGTCACTGCACCAGTCCTGCTGCCACACTATTGCTGATAGAGCTGATCATGTATAGATCTGGTGGCTCTTCTTGGTTTTTCTCTCACCATTCCCTGCAACTGGAAGGATAGAGGAGGACACTGCTTGTACTCCTTATCCCTTAACCAGTCATCCCAAAACCCTGGAAGTTTCTCTTGATTGCCCTTGGAATTGCAAATTCCTTGCTGCTTCCTGAAAAATCAACACAATGGTTTCAAATGCTACTTCTGGCCTGCAAGCAGTAATTTTGCATTTACTGTGGGCATTTGTATCACAAGTTTGGAGACTCCCATGTATATCTCAACACTTGAAAAAAGAGAAGTGGCTTCAGAGGCTTGTATAGTGTGGTCTGAGGAGTTCCTAAAATTCATCTACAGCATCAAAGGTTTTTTGCTACTTTCTGCAAAAATGTTTTGAATACACAACAGAAAACTCACTAAAACCTACTCTTTCCCCTCTCCTCCAAAAGGAAAAAAAAATCTGTAAAAAAAATTGTGAAGATTTTATGCAGGCTGTGTTAGTGTCCTGGCTAAAGCCAGGCTGGGTTCCACTTGGATTAGACCCCATGTGTTATTTATTTACAGACAGAAGTTCCTTGAGAAAAGGAAATAAGAGAGCTGTTCAACCACTTAAATTAACTGATGTTGTATTTAAAACTTAAATTTCTAATATTACTTTCTGTCATGTGTCCCAGTCTCCTTCCAACCAAGGGAAAAGACAAGGAAATTTGGAAAAAAAGTATTTGTTTCTTAGTTATTTTCTAGGTAGGTATTTTTTATTGATTCATTCAAGTGTTACATATTTATTGCAACTTGATAAATGATCTAAGCCTCACAAGTAAAACAGAGTAACTTTATTTCATGATCTCTCCTTATCAAGATGAGAACCAAAATTGATTAAGTTTCAGCATTAATATCAATCCCATCCCTAGCTGTCACATACACACTGACTCTGAGAAAGCATGTTCCACACTAGACTAGAAAAATAATTAGGGAAATACAGAATATTCTGCTTTTCTGTCATATATGACTTTTGTCATTATTAGAATGTTTAGTGAAGCAGGTCAAATACTCTGTGAAACAAACAGCTCATTTTAAAACTTGCATCTTTTCTGTTCTATGCCTATTCCCTGTACAAATATACTTGAACAAAATTTTGAAAAGGTATTTCGTTTGGTAGGAAGTAGATGACTCATAATTTGTGGAGTGTGTTGTAATGAACCACAAAAGACTGCATTATTATATGACATAATAGACACCTCTCAGCCTACACTGCCACCTATCCCAAATATGCAAATATTTGTTTTACAATTATTATTCTAATGAAAGTAAAACTTCTTTACAACATTGAGAGCAAATATTAAAGCATATGCAGAAACAACAAATGTGATATGTTGAGTTATAAAAGCATCATGCAACCTGCAGTTAAAGTAAGTTTCACAGCACTAGCCTATTTACAAACATGGATCAATGCCATAATTGAATTTGGAGAAAAAATTGTTGTAAGGCTAGGTAATATTAGATTAAAAATATAGAGATCCTTGCAAAGGAGGAAGTCTTTGAAGGTAGTTAAAGAATGTGAAGACTTAATGAAGCATTGTTCTCATGGCTTGCAATAACAGCATTGGCTCTGATTTAGTTAATCTCATGAGGTTGCCTATTCCTGCTCATCACATGAGAGTACCATCAACCTTCTACTTCCAGCAAAAATATAAAAAAGCAAAGCACACAAAGCTTCAGCAATTTGGGTACTGCATTTCAGTGTGACTTCCCATTAACTTTTCTTCTTTCCCTGGGGTCTTAATTGCTCATTGAAATTCACATCTGAAACAAGGTGCTAACCAAACTTGTCCACCGTCATCCATCAAGCTCTCAGGGGCACATACCTGTCTGTATAATTCTGGTGAAGTTCTTCAGAAGTGGCACTTGTGCAAGAAGGAGTAGAACAATTGTCACACCTTGACAAGAGGAATTTGCTTCCGTTTTGCTAAAGAAATCTGAAGTACTTCTGCTACCATTGATCACATATTCTATAGTAGTTTTTTTCTTTTTTTTAATCTCACTGCATGCCCTAACCAGACTCTGAACCTGTCTGCAATACGAATAATTTCCTTTCATCTTTTATCTGTCCTGAGCTTTATCAAAAGTGGAGTGGCCAGCAGATTGAGGGAGGTGATTCTGCATGGCCAGGCTTTGGTAATGGGAGAGCTGCAGGGGTGGCTTCTGTGAGAGGCTGCCAGAAGCTGCCTCCATGTCCAGCAGAGCCAATGCCAGATGGCTCTAAGACACATGTGCTGCTGGCCATGGCTGGGTAATTAGAGATGGTGGGAACACCTCTGTAATAACAGATTTGAGAAGAGAAAAGAGTTATTTCACAGATGTAATTGTGGGCAGAGAAGAGCAGGGTGAGAACATGTGAGAGGAACAACTGTACAGATACCAAGGTCAGTGGAGAATGAGGGGCAGGAGGTGCTCCAGGCACAGGAACTGAGATTCTCCTGCAGCCCGTGGAGAGCAAGGGGATGCAGAGATCTACCTGCAGCCCACAGAGAAGACCCAAGCTGGAGCAGGTGGATGCCTCAGGAGAGGCTGTGAACTCGTGGGTGGCCCTTGATGGAACATTTGTGCACCTGAAAGCTTTCATTAAAAATTTACTTTTTTTTCTTACCACTTTAACACTGTTGCAAGTTCTGTCTTTTGAATCCAGGCAACAGCAGCAAGGAAGGAATTGGCTTCTTCCTCCAGGAAACTGTGACAGGACAAGAGGAAATAAGCTCAAGATACACCAGGGGAGCTCGGGCTGGACATCAGAAAGAATTTCTTCACTGAAGGGTGGTTGGCCATTGGAATGGGCCACGCTGGGAAGTGGTAGAGCTACTGATCCTAGAAGTGTTCAAGAAATGACTGGATGTGACACTCAGTGCTATGGTTTAGTCATGCAGGTGTTTAGCAAAAGGTAGGAATCAATAATCTTGGAGGTCTTTTCCAGCCTTAATGATTCTATGATATCTCCATCCCTTTCCTTTTTTTTAAAGGTTTATTTCAATGGGGCTACGATGAGTGCCTCACCCCTCCTTTGTTTTCATTCAGGGCTTGCTCCTAAAACTAAGTATTTTGATTCATGCCATGAAGACTTATGTCATATTTTTATTTACATTGAGTTCTTGTGACAAAAGAAAACATTTTATGAAATATTTAAAGTGATTAAAAAAATGGGTATGCAAATGGTAAAAAATACAAAGTATATAAAAGGAGCGATCTAGTTATTTCCGCAAAATCAGGCCTGAACACAGGTAATCAAAGTCTTCAAAAAGACACATGAGGGGTTAAAGTACTGGGTATCTCTTCTTGCTGCCTCTTAAGAATTAATGTGCAGAAGAAATCTGTAAGTTCATTTTAATGGTGTGTTTTGGATAGCTTCCTATAAAATATATATGGCTTGCATGGTGCACTATATCATTAAGCTGTAGTATTTTACAGCAAAGATATTTTTTGCAAGAGCCAACCTGCAATTTAATCATACCTATAGTATTTCATTCTTAGTATATAAATACATTCTTTATGAAACATGCAATTCTAATTTAGAATTTTAAAAGGGCTGATTAAGTGCACACTGAAGTCAACAAATAAAAATCTTTGTCTGCAAGCACTGCACTTTACTGCCAGTTTAGGTAAAAATGTTTAAATCAGATAACATTTTTTATATGCTATGTTATTTAGGACCACTCCATTTCTTTTGGAACAATGTTGTGGCAGAGACAACACATTTTTTGACAGAGTGAGTATGCATCTGGGAGGGTCTCATATGACGCATCTTTAGATGAACTGCTAGAAAAATAAAATGACAGTCCATAAATAGAAGCTGGCATGCTGCAGCAGAATAATTATTCTTCCCTTTGGTATTCTGGACAAAGAAGACAAAGCCAATTCAATCTGCAGTACTCCATTAGGGCATATTACATCCATTATTCCAAACAAGCTTGATTAAAATATAATTAATGTGATGTTAGCTTGCTATTAATTTCTCATGGCTAAGATATTTTATATCGTTTACTGGTATATTGTTTTTGTTTGTAATCTGTATCACAGATATTCTTGATCAGTTTTACTGATAATTTTTATGTTCTCATCTTCATTATTTGAGATCCAATGTCCCTGACTAGTCTCAGAGAAAAGATGAGTCTAGGAAGGCTGGATATTCTCCAAGAGGGAAATCTTAAAGGCTCAGGAGCAGGCCATTCCCATAGACTGGAAGACAAGATGTTGGAGAAGGCTGGCCCAGCTGGTCAGAGAGTTTTGACTGGAACTCAGGAACAAAAGGAGAATATATGACCTTTGGAAGAAGGGGCATGCAACTCAGGAGGACTAAAACGATGTCATGAGCTTATGTAGGGAGAAAAATCAGAGTCCAAATAGAAAGTGATCTGACTAGTGCTGTAAAGACAATAAAAATATTTCTGTAAATATTATAGAAACAAAAGGATGGCTAAGAAGAATCTTCACTCCTTTTGGATGTAACAGCAAACACAGTGACAAAGGAGGTGGAGGAAGAATCTAGGTACTTAATGAAAGTCCTGCCTGGGTAATCTGATCTACTAGGGGATGACTCACTGAGGGGATGAGGGAGAGGGTGTGGGTGAGGTCTGCCTGGAGTTTGGTAAAGCTTTGGCAATGTTTCCTAAAGCAATCTCCTGGAGAAACTGGCTGCTTGGGGCTTGGAAAGGTGTACTCTTCACATGTTAAATCCTGTCTGGATGTCTGGGCTTAGAGAGTGAGGAATGGGGTTAATCCAGCTGCTGACCAGTCACCAGTGGTGCTCCCCAGGGCTCAGCACTGGGGCTGGTCCTGTTTAACATCTTTATCAATGGTCTGGATGAGGGGATCGAGGGCAGTGGGACAGAATGAGACAGGAAGAGCAGGGCACATATCAAGGGTCTGACAGAATCACAGAATTATAAAATGCTTTGGGTGAAAGGGACCTCTAGAGGTCCTATGGTCCAAAGCTGTGCCATGGGCAGGGATATTTTTCACCTGGATCAGAAGTCCAGGGAGATGATGTGATTGATAAAACTCTGCATCTACTGACTGACAAATACAAGGCAGAGAACTCTGAAAACACAGAACAGCACATGCTGAGATCATGGTATTTGAGAAGTGCACAAGTGTGACTTTGTAATCAATATGCATTATCCTTTATTTAAATACTTCACTGACCTCTAGTACTATAATGTTAAAATATCCAATCTACAGAAAAAAATTATTCAAAAATTTTTATACAAAAAATGCATAAATTATTGAAAAATCTGTAATTCAGACAAAACAATCTTCAGTATATTCAGATACATAAATACAAGAGGATCTTGAATGTAGATTGGACTATTTTTTTTTTTTTTTTTTTTTATACTAAAGACTTAATGTAGTTGAGGTCAGCTCTTTAAAGCAAATTTTGGAAGGCCCAAAAATTGATTTTCCAATTATTATGAATTCCAATACTTTGTATAATTTAGTGTTATAAATCATTCTCACATACAATTTGTAACTCTGAACTTGCAGTTGTTTTATTTTCCTTTTTATCCAAATTATCTGAGGTCATACAATATAAGAAAATGATGACTCAAAAATTGTTAAGTCTCATAAAACAATTCCCCTAATTTATTCTCCTTTGGGAAAACTTTTATATGAGTGTATGCCTCAGGATTTGCTCACGGTCCCAGTACAATCATCTATCATGAAGATCAGAAAACTGAATTCTTTTCTGTTCTTGGTACAATCCAAAAGTAAAAAAAGACACATCCATATTTTAAAGATATTTCGTCCATTTGAAACTGTTCTGCACAAATACCCACTGATCCTGAAATAATAGTTATCTAGCAATAATACTTCTCTATCTCAAATATGTATTATTTACCACACACAACAATTTCAAAGGTCCTTCTGTATCCTTTGATAAATGCTGACTCTTGACAGTTAATTAGGAAGTGCTTTGCTAGAAGTTAGCCTGTTTTGAAAAGTGGGTTTTTTGATAAGCTGATCGTTCCATTATTATCCTCTGCCTCTGCCTCCTACTTAATTCTCTTGTGACTATTGATTTACACCAAAAATTTTCTGATGGTTCTGAATTCTCATCTTATGCTTATGACTGGTAGAAGAACATCATACAACCTAGATCAGATTATTCATGAGAGAGAGAGATGAACTTCCTTTACATGAGAAACAGAACAGGAGGGTATTACTATACTGCAGCTCTTATTGTGGTACATCATTATGACACCCAGACCTAAAGGACATGACAGATGATGAAGGCAGCTGTGTTAATGCACTAGGTGTGAGTGTCTGTGTAAAGCAAACTTCAATTAGAATATTAAATTCACTGATTGCTCAGTGCAGACCTTTTAAAATGTTTTACACAGAAGAAACAGGTATTTTGATATGATCAGTTGTTGATGACAAATGAACTGTTCATAGCTGGTTTGATTTGTGGTGTCTGGCAAATCAAAACTTACATCTGATGTTGAATACATTTTTGTCCTTGCCCTTTCAGCAGCATAAGTGGAGAATACTTAAATGTCAACTTACTCTTAAATATAAGTCTGAAAATTTACAGTCATCATTTCATGCTTATTTGGCTTGGGAGAAAAGTTATTTGCTATGAAGCTTGAGAAATGGTCTAACAATATACCAAAACTTTTTATAAACTGGATATCTAAAAATAGCCTTTGAATAGAAATGAATGTTTTGGCTTTTAAATGAAATCATGCCTAAAAAAGTAGTTGTCAGTGAAGTCGTCAAGTCAGTGACCATTGTGTCTCCTTGTAGGAGAATGCTCCTTGTTCAAGTGTTTGTAATTCCAACCTGAGAACACATTAAGGAAACTTGATTGATTAGGTCACTGCTGACCTTCTATATCAAAGTATTTTGTGGAGGAAGGCAATTTAAAGAACATAAGACACACAGAGCTTCTTAAAAGGCTGGACAAAACTGAAATGACCTGTCCCAGGTTTTGCTGTTAAACAAAATAGGAGAAACAAAATAGGAGAAACAAAATGCATTTTGTTTTCTTGTCTGATGAGAGCAATATTCACTTTTGCTGTGGTGGTGGAGAAGGGATCAGTGGCAGGGTGGTGAGCAGAGGGTTAAGACTGTGAGCAGAGACCTCTCTCTCATTTTCTTAAGTTATGCAAACTTCCCACCTTAAGAAATTGCTCCAAAGCACGGGACTTTCCTGAAACACCACCCAGGACAACTGAATTTGTTTGCCTGACTCCTCAGCTGGCTGATGGACTTGATGCCAGAGGAAAGGAGAGACATGAGGAAGGCTGAGTAACGTTGGGTGTTTAAATGGCAGCAGCGGCCTAAAGCTGCCTGGAATCTGTGGCTGCCTGTGCTGCCCATCCCCACCACCACTTCTGCACACAGCCACAGGTCTGTGCATGCTTTAGCATTAACTAATTCTATAATATGCCCCAATTCAGAAGACTGAAATAAGAATTAACAGCTATAGAATGATGTTGGTTGGGTTTTTTTTGTTTTGTTTTGGTTTTGTTTTTTGATTTTTAGCTTTTTGCTTATTTATCTGAAGTGTAAAAAAGGACACCCCCATTTTTGTATTAAGCATCTTATTCATGCATTCTTTAGTAAGAATTGTCCCAAGAGAAGGTCTAAATTTGGTCTTTGAGAAGTGGCATATCATGTTTACTGATGCTTCTGAAACATCCAGACCAAGCATCTTCTCTAAAGAATACACTGAATGAAAAATATAGGGAAAATAACAAAGGATGAAGAGAGGCACTAATATTAAATAAAGATTCTCAGATTTAGGTTAAGGTCAAGAATAATCCTTTCAAGGGTTTCTGTCATGTTTGTCTGCTTTTGTTAAAATTTTGGTCATCTGAGGCAGGGATCTGATGAACGAGAGTGGACCATTTTTAGCTAATGTTGGAAAGGTCACCTTTCAGCAGCAGATTGTGGGCTTATCTTTCTAAATAACTATTTTAGTATTTGTGAATGTGCTTAAGAAATTGAAAGTTTAGGTTTTAAAACAGTCAATGAGAAAGAAAATTAAATAAACACTGATTCTCATATAGTTGAACTCAGCTCTGAAGATTTTCTAGAAATAAATCCCAAATGAAGAGCCTCGGATGAACGGGGGAGATTATACATTTGCTAGAAATCCAAGGCAACAATGAAAAGGTGCTCTCAGGCTTAATAAGGCAGAAATGCTGAAACAGTGCCTTCAAATGTACCAGAGTATATTTAGCAGTGCTTAATATTTTCAAGTTTGTGATTTATTGGTTGAATCATAGTTGATGACATTTGTGCAGCTCAATAGCTGTTCAAAGAATGGAAAGAATAGCAGCAGTTTTGTCTAGCAATATAAGGATAAATTCATTCTGGTGTTGAAGCAGCTTTAAGGCTGAGCAATAATGGAAGGGGCACAGGAGAACCTAGAATATCTGTGAAAGAGGCAGTGATATTATAGATACAGCATTGGATTCGACTGCAATATCATGTAGAAGGATTGCCCTGGAGGACTGGTAATCTATAAAAAAAGGCAACTGCAGACATAAAAATTATGTGTAGGTTGTATTACTGCAACTATATTTTAAAGCTCTCTTTCACAAAAAGAAAGCATTTCCAGAGAGATGGATGGGTAAAGAGCAGAGCGTTCAGCCCTGATAAGAATGCCACTGGTGCTTTCTCACTGCAGAGGCACACTTGGAAATGTTGCCCCCAAAGAGTATTAAATGTAAATGTAACATGTTCTCTGCTAATTTTAATTTGACAAATCAGAACTGGGTCTTTGGGCTAGGTTGCACACTTTGAAGTTTCTTTTCCTCAAACCCATTTTCCTAACTTTTAACTATTCGAAACATATCGCTCTGTCTCCCCCCTCCCCTCAAAGAGGCAAAGACATTGGAGCACCTGAGACTGCTCTAATTAAAATCTTAATTATTCAAAAATTTCTAATTAGTTAGAGAGAAGATTTGTGACAATTTTCCCCTAGGTTATCAACTGACCATTTCATGAAGGAAATGATGTCAATTTTAGAAGTGGAACCTTGAATAACTAGATACCAATGACATTGTAAAATCAGCTGTTTTGACCAGCATGAAAACAATAGCAACCCAGGTAGTGCACAGCTTATACACATGTTAACTGGATTTTCTTGTACATTCTATACAGAGTTCACACTGATTTTCTCTCTAGTACTCTGCTTGTAACATGTCTCTAGAGTTTTTGAAGTAGGGATGCTTTCTCCATATGTAATTCTGGGCCAACAGTTTGGGAAGCATAATGATTCCCTAATGCATGCATGAGGAGAAAAGAAAGGATATTGGAAGCTCATTAAGTCCAAACTCATGGCACTGCATATCCTATTGATCCCTGGCAGTAAAATATAAAGCTTGGGTTTCAGCTGTGTAGAAGAAAGAATAATGCCACTGTGATTCATGACTGATTTGTAAAAGGAATAACATTACCCTTAAGGGCAAAAGATTGTTCTAAACTGCATGCAGCCATGAGACAGAAAGATAACAGAGAATATGACCAAAATTAATAACAAGAACACTTTTTTTTGGCCAAAACCAGATTTGAACTCATGAAGTTTTTGTCTGTACTGTGTTTGTTATTTGATTCCTGAATACTCTGACTCATAACTTCTTGTATATGCTCTTATGTGTGGGCTGTCTGAGTTGCCATCTCAGGACTTACACTTTATACTCATCCCAAAGCCCAAGTTTCTGTGTGGAAAACTTACTGCCTCTGCAGCAGACTTGGCCCTTTGCTTGAGAGTCAAATAGACACTGGGACACTGGGACATGGTGAGCATTTCACTTTTATCACTAGAGTGGTTGTCCTCTTGTTGTACTCATGGAGATAATGTAAGGGACTTACTGCATTTTCTTCAAAACATGGAAGGATGCAAGAAGAGAACCTTAAAATACCCTAAAAGCATACAGAAATTATGTGTAATTTTATCAGAATATATAGTAATTGCATACACTCGTATTTTATAATTATTTACAGACACATAAAAAGGAAAGGCTGTTTTCCTTTTTAAAGAGATATACAAGGCAAGAAAGGTTGAACTGACCATTATAATTAAAAAAAAAAGACGAAAAACTCTTTCGAGAGGAGATGAACTGTATTCAGGTAAAAAGAGTATACCTTCAAATTTTGAAGCCCGGAAAAGGACTTTTTAATAGAAGTTTCATTCCACAATTTATTATTGTTATTATTACTACTACTAGTACTACAACCTCAGCTACATTAAAATCTGTGTGAAAGAATGAAGAACAGAGAGAAATGTCTGAGCCTTCTAGTATGGTTTATCATCTTGAAGCTTTTAGAAACTAGAACTGAATAAAAACAAAACCAAACAAATCTGATGAGAACTGTCCTTACTACTCTGTGAAATGACATTAAGTAATTTGTGATGTCCTCCAATAGCTGAATTGACCTCCTCCCTTCCCCTCCAAATTGTTGTTAAACTAATATATCAGAGAGGCTGATAAAGTCTTATGGCCTTCTTGGGCTCTTCTTTGTTCAACACTTCCAATCCATTTCTACATATTCACAATTCATGGTGGAGAAAGCCTGGCTGCAAGCTTAATTCACACCTATGATGCGTTCATTGAGATTGGGGTAAAGTACCTAAAAATTTGATGCACCAGATCATCAAAACTCAAACAAAGTTTCAAATTATTATGGATTCCTTGCCCTAATTTTCAAGGCAGATCCTGTTTTGTATTAAATGAACAAATTCAACCCCACAAGATAACATAATTATCTAATTATATAATTAGATAATTAGATAATTAGATAATACATAGTCAAAATATCTTAAAATGAAACTGTTGCATCAAGATTTTGTTCAATCCATGTTATGGTTATTCATAAATGAAATATTATATGTTTGGATAGTCAAACCAGGCTTTTCAATAAAAATTGCATAGACTTAAAGAATGGAAGGATAAAAATTAATAGCAAGAGACTGGAACAGTTTCTCCAGGAAAATATATTATGGAAAAAAATTATTTGGATCAGATCTTAAAGTGAGCTGTAAATGTACTCCACAAACCCTTTTATTTCTTATTGATGTTTTAAATCTCCATGCAGCATTTTAGCACTCACTAAAAATATAAATCCATAGCAGTATCATTAATGTGAATGTACTACATGGTGTAATATATACCACAAAAGGTCTCCTAAAGGTGGCATTTTTTTTCCTTTCTTTTTTTTTTTTTGCCAAGAATTTTGTCCTATGGTGCCGGATTTCTTAATTCATAGTTAGATTTGCTATTGCACTGAGTACTTTATAGTATATAGAATAGTATTTTATTGTAGAATTAATTCTTGAAGACTATTAAATGTTCCCCGTCAGAGAAAGATTTTTAAAGTTCATATGGACATATAGTAGATTCATAGAATTATTTGGGTTGAAAGGAACCTTAAAGACCATTTAGTTCCAACCCCCCCTACCATGGACTGGGACACCTTTCACTAGATCAGGCTGTTCTTGAACAGCCTGGCCTTGAACACTTCCCAGGGATGGGACAGCCACAGCTTCCCTGTGCAGCCTGTTCATGTGCCTTACAACCCTCAAAGTAAAAGATTTCTTCCCAAAATCTAATCTAAACCTGACCTCTTTCAGTTTTAAGCCATTCACCCTTATCACAATCTGCTCTTGTAAAAGATTCCTCTCCATGTTATGATATATTATCATCAAGAATACTGCCCAAATTCACTGAATCAAATGACCTGGACATATTTTTTTCCTTGTTACCTGCTTAAAGAAAACAGACATCTGCTTTAAAGCTGCAGAGCCCAGTTTTCAAAATGGAACTTTTAAAAAGGNTTTTGAAGCCCGGAAAAGGACTTTTTAATAGAAGTTTCATTCCACAATTTATTATTGTTATTATTACTACTACTAGTACTACAACCTCAGCTACATTAAAATCTGTGTGAAAGAATGAAGAACAGAGAGAAATGTCTGAGCCTTCTAGTATGGTTTATCATCTTGAAGCTTTTAGAAACTAGAACTGAATAAAAACAAAACCAAACAAATCTGATGAGAACTGTCCTTACTACTCTGTGAAATGACATTAAGTAATTTGTGATGTCCTCCAATAGCTGAATTGACCTCCTCCCTTCCCCTCCAAATTGTTGTTAAACTAATATATCAGAGAGGCTGATAAAGTCTTATGGCCTTCTTGGGCTCTTCTTTGTTCAACACTTCCAATCCATTTCTACATATTCACAATTCATGGTGGAGAAAGCCTGGCTGCAAGCTTAATTCACACCTATGATGCGTTCATTGAGATTGGGGTAAAGTACCTAAAAATTTGATGCACCAGATCATCAAAACTCAAACAAAGTTTCAAATTATTATGGATTCCTTGCCCTAATTTTCAAGGCAGATCCTGTTTTGTATTAAATGAACAAATTCAACCCCACAAGATAACATAATTATCTAATTATATAATTAGANCATAGAATTATTTGGGTTGAAAGGAACCTTAAAGACCATTTAGTTCCAACCCCCCCTACCATGGACTGGGACACCTTTCACTAGATCAGGCTGTTCTTGAACAGCCTGGCCTTGAACACTTCCCAGGGATGGGACAGCCACAGCTTCCCTGTGCAGCCTGTTCATGTGCCTTACAACCCTCAAAGTAAAAGATTTCTTCCCAAAATCTAATCTAAACCTGACCTCTTTCAGTTTTAAGCCATTCACCCTTATCACCATCTGCTCTTGTAAAAGATTCCTCTCCATGTTATGATATATTATCATCAAGAATACTGCCCAAATTCACTGAATCAAATGACCTGGACATATTTTTTTCCTTGTTACCTGCTTAAAGAAAACAGACATCTGCTTTAAAGCTGCAGAGCCCAGTTTTCAAAATGGAACTTTTAAAAAGGTAGTGAGGAAACCACAATCACTTACTTAATCTATGAAATTCCTGAAATACTCGTGGTACCTACTGACAGCACAATAAAACTGGAAGAAAAAGTAATATATTGCAGTTGATGGAGTACATAGTAGTTTCTGCAGTACTCTATTGTTTGTTTTTTTAATTAAACAGAATGTTTATTAAATAGAATGTTTATGATTTCCTGTGTTTATGCATAGTCATGATATACAGTTTTGTCATTGTAGCTATAATTTTATAGTCTATGGTCACTCAGAACAAGGAGCTATATTTCAGTCACACCAAAACTGAGAAAACATCTTTTCAGGGAAACAAACTTTTCCCCAAATTTTTACGATTTAGAAAAAATATTTCCTTTTAGTTGGAACACTGAAAGCTTTCAGTGGGGGAAAATAAAAAAATATTTCATGGTAAGAGTACGTTCAAGATTAGATATATTTTTGTTGGAATCACAAATTAATAATTTCCAAAAATTAGCAATCAGCAAGACATATTCAAAAATGCTTCATTACAGCAGAATATTAAAAATTATGTTATGCATGCTGTATTCACGTTCATTTCTAATTATATTGGTATCATGTAATGAAAACCAAAGTAATTACTAAATATTAGGTACTGTTAAGTAGAGCAGTCTATTATTTTTCTGCCATAAACTTTAATTCTAGTTAATGTCCTCTGGACTTCATCCATTTGAAAAAGAGTTTTTCTGTAAAAATTTTCAGGTGCCATTCTGTTTTCTTTCTCTCTCTCCTCTTGCTCCATGTAGCATAATTATTAGGTCTCTTCCATGTTCACAGAACATTTCAGTGACTACTGATCCTGTGGAGTGCAAGGTTATTTTATACTTGAATAGAACAGGATCTATGTTATAACCCTACAAAGCAGATTTTTTGCAGATAGGTTACTTTAGTAATGATGAACTTGAGGCAACAGGAATGGAGGATGTGCAGAAAATCAAAATAGCACGTACATGCTGGACTAAAAAAAAAAAAAAATCTAAGCACTGTGAAGTGGGAGTAGATAAAAGGTGACTTTTGAAGAAAATTGATTGAATAGGTTTCCTTCAACAGAGCTGTTTGCTTGCTAAACATGTTCACTTTGTTATCTTTTAGGAAAGAATGATCTTTTCATGCTAGTTGTTACAGCTATAAAATAACATTGTTACTTTGTTAGCTTTAATTTCATCTGAAACAAGAATAATTAACACTTTGGAATCAGCTGTCTGTATTTCATAAAAGCTGCTCAATGTCATATTAGAAATTAATACTCTGTGTAATTCCTGATGCTCCTTCTATTGCATGACTATTCACTTAATGCCATGAGACATAGTCCCCTATGAAAGCAGTCAACAGAGGAAATTAGCTGAGATAACCTTTGACATAGAAGTACAACCTCAAAAAAGTCAGGTAAATAGCAGCAGTATGGTAATCATCCTTGGCTACTTAAACCAGGCAGAAATATTATGCTTGACTAGATAGGTCTCCAAACCCAATTCAGGATGACTTCAGGAAAGCAAAGGTCTCTTACCCTAATAGACAATTTTTCTATTTGTGGTTAGAAGTTCCCTATGAACAGACTGCACTGCCTAGCAAGCACCTTTTTCTTCCTCTCTAGCTTGGAGAGATTCTACAAAAAACAGGACACACTATTTAAAGCTGGTCTAATTTTTCTTTTTGGTTTTGTTATTTGTTATTTCTTAACCAGCCTAGTTCAACAGCAGGCCAGCAGGCTGGGCCAAGCCCAGGGGATGCTCTCTTCTTTAGCCTACCACTGGATCCTTGGGATGGAGCCAGGAGGCTGTGGTTGCTGCTGGGGATGGCAACCAGGCCCTGTGGGCAGTGACAGGAGGGACAATGGGGCAGTGAGAACAGTCTGGTGACCTGGCTGCAGCCCTGCAGTTTTTGGGGCTGGGCCTGCACTTGGCAGGAGCACTGCACTGAAACTTCTCAGCTGTAAAGATACCGTTCCTGCCCCTTTGAAGAAAAGTTTCCTCCTGAGGCAGTGTCAGCTCTTTACTGGTTTTCTTGCCTATGATCTGTGGAGATGCTGCATCATCATCTCTTTTACACAAAAATGATAGCTGTCCTTTATACAAGGAAGTGTTCTGCTCACCTGGATGGAAATCTGGCATGAGGCTCTTGATCGTTTCCAAGGACTGCAAAACTTTTGGATTTTGCAATTGCAAATAGTTCTAAATTTATATTGCACACATTATAAAATTAAACAGTTACTCATAATGATGAAGCAGGAACAGGTCAAGAAAGTGAAAATTCACTTTCACATCAACAAAGATCCTCATTCCAGGAATATCACTTTCTGTGAAAAATAGAGAAAAGAGAGAACATAAGGAGGAGGTGCTGAATATCTTAGCATCAGTGTAACCACTGCCAATGTAAATTTGAGCACAAGCTTCATCTCTTTGTTACAGAGGGGAGACGGAGCTGAGGGGTAACATTTCCCAATAGAGTCTTGCATAAACACTCACAGAAACAGGATTTTTAAAACCAAACAAATTCATTAATGTATTTACAAAGGGTAGATCCTTCCTGTGCCCCCTGGCACAAGGAACATGTCAACTGGGAGCACAGCAGAGACTGTGCAGGAAGCAGGATCTGACCTCTGTTGAGTTTGTCACATGAGAGAGGAGGAATCACAGCACGTTCTCTGTCATGGAGGTAGGAATGTCTCCTCAGCAGACCTATTCCACTGTCCAGCTGACAGTGCCCTGCTGTTAATTTTCTTCCTCCTCCTCCTCAGCAATACTGGAAGTTCCCCCTGGCTGTTGCTGTCAGTGCTGCCCTGCCTGGGCAGCCAGCAGAGCCCACAGAGCCCGAGGAGGGATTTGGCAGAGACCCAGAGCCACCAGTGCTGGCAGGCAGAGAGGAGCACCTTTCCCTGTCTGAGTCCAGGTGGCTCCTGGCTCCTCTGCTCTATGTCCTCCAGGAACCAAGCCATCTGCTGAGTTTGCTGCTCCTCATGCTTTGCAAGAGCTCTTGTGTGACATTTTCTTTCTGGTCACCCAACCCCAGTGCTCACTGCAGGATGCTTAGCACCATCTGGATTTGGGTGATGCTCCCAGCCATGGCCTGGAGGAGGAGGAGAGAAGGAGCGCAGCAGGGCTGGGTGGCAGGGAGAAGACAGTTGGGACAGTAGGGGCAGGAGACACAGAGACCTGGGAATGTGTGGGAGAGGGGATTTGGAAGCTCAGAGGTATCAAGGCCAAGGTTGGTGAGTGCTGTAAGGATGGGACCACATCCCCACAGCCCCTCGGAAACTCACTATGGCTGACAGCTCTGGGCATCTTTCCACCCAGCTGAAGGCAACACCTGCCCTGCCCAGGGTACTCCTCACAGCCCCTCACCCTTCCCTCAGCCTTGGAAACACATTCTGGCCTGGCCCTTGCTCAGCCCAGCCTTCCCATGCCTGCCCCCTCACCGCTGGCCTGAGCCAGCCCTGCCGGGTGGGCCATGAGGTGACACTGCTCCGTGACCTGCTGTGTGTGATGCCTCTGGCATCAGAGCCACTTGCTGACACCCCACCTGGCCAGCACTGAATAAAGCTTTGAACTCAGCCTTTTCTTCAGAAATCCTCAAACAATCCTGTTCCCCTCAGTAGACTGGTTCAGTTTTAACGTTTTTTTGAGTTATTATTCCAGAATAGACTAAATTTTAGAGTAGCTACAGTTACTTTACCCTTTGTAATTTTTTTGTAGTTTGGGCACTGTGAATTTGCAAATACTCCCTACACATATCCATGAAAAACCATATTAATTTTTTTTCCTGTATCACTGTTGTCCTTTCTATGCTGAACCCCCCTTACATATACATACATCCAGCTGCTATCTCCTGCTGATTTATGGTAAAGGGAAGGTCAAAGAGGCCATGAGTCTTAGGTCTGTTCATAACCATCGGGCTGAAAATCCAAATAACAGAGTAATTTAGAAAGAGAATTTCACCTCTATTGTTTCTGGCATGAAACATTTACAGAAGTGCCCCCAAAGTGCATTGCAAACAAATGCCTTATTTTTTGTCCAATGTCATTCCTAGGTCCCCTGCAATCCAGCTTTCAAAATTTCTACGTCCTAAGTATTTAAGATTATTTTATGTAGCATGCATAAGGTCAGCAATTTCTGTGCTGTGGGACAAGATATGGTACAACGTTTATCTGTGATAAAATATAACATTCTAGTAAAATCAGTGGAAAGTATTCATGTCACATTGATGTAGCTCACATTTAGCCAAAGTAAATATAATTCAAAGAAGAATAATGCACCTAGTGTCAGTAACACCTACCTTGCTATTTGCCAGTTTTCATTGCTTTTTGCAAGTCCTACTAATTTAGTGCCATTTGAAATTTCACTAAGGTGAAGTTAAATCTTTCTAGTGCTTTAGTTTTTCCTTCCTAGTTTTCCCCCAGGAAAACAATCAAAGTGTAAAACAAAATGGGTAACTACATTTTAAACTAAGAGAATTCCTGAGGAATTCTGACATTTGACTAAAGGAAAGAGACTTTGGTAACATGATGTTTGATTTACCCCTTGTAATCAGTCGCAGTTACAAAAAACTTGCAGGAAAAATAGGATTTGGGATTATTAATATTACACTGAGAAATCTGGTTCCCTAAAATTAGTATCTGTGCTGTATAATGACAATGACTTGGAAAAGAGAAATGGCAGTGACCTGATACAAACCCAGAGCACTTGGATGGCACAGCACAGGGCTGTTTGGGGGGTAAACTGGTTCTCACAGAGCAGAGATATGCAATCCAGCTGTGTGGGTGTTTATGTGAAAGAGATCACTACTGAGTTTGAACACTGTAAATAGTGCTCACACCCTTCAGTAGTAAAGGTGGTGGAAGGAAAATGGGGCAGAAAATCATGGAATAACTGGAGCATACTCAAATTTTTCCTGAGCCTTCTCAGTGTGTGCTTCTGTATAGATAACCAGTGTGGCATGCAACAAAATTGGTGATGTGAATTTCCATCTCTACTAAATACAGCAACTAAAGATAAATTCGTAGCTCTCTGGTGAATACATTGAGTAGCAGCACCATGGGACGTAAGTGCAAATATTCCTACATTGACAGTACAAAGTATACTAATTTTCAGCCTATTTCTACCTGCATCTT
Organism: Drymodes brunneopygia; assembly: GCA_013400955.1. Classification (NCBI taxonomy): domain Eukaryota; kingdom Metazoa; phylum Chordata; class Aves; order Passeriformes; family Petroicidae; genus Drymodes; species Drymodes brunneopygia. The sequence goes on from VZTZ01039828.1 coordinate 64,770, forward strand.
TCTTGATGTGCTCACTAGGGCTGGTCTGGTGTCAGTCAGGTGCTTCAGTGGCTATCTGTAAGCATGCATGCATATTCACACCTTCTAGCAAAATTACTGTTAGGAAGGGATTAAGAAACTAATTGGATTGTTATCCGGGAGGAAAAGCCTGTGTTGCTTATCACCAGATATTAATTTTCATCACAAGCTCTTAGCTTTGTCTGTAGTTCCCAGTTACAGTTGGTCTAGCAAATAGAACTCAACCATAGGACATGACTGGTAAAGTTATGTTCTCCACCCCAAATTCCTGTTGGAACTCTTGTAGACTAAAAGAAATAGTTAATCACAAGTTTTAGAGGTATATTTTAAACATACCAGTGTACAAGGTCTTCTGATGACCATCTTTTGGATGTCATCTTCATGCTTTCTTAGAGCTGAGATATATAATTTTGGACATCCTATATGAGAATCATACCCTGCATCCACAGCAGAGGTCACAACTGCAAGTGCTCTAGATATTACTGAGTCAACTTTTTAGATGATGACATTTGGTCATTTGCACAGATATCTTCCTAATTATTTACAGTTCATGTCTTTAAACATGCAGTCATCTTCAAGCAAAAAGGTTTCTGGTACTGGAGAGGTTTGCTTTCTTATTCAGAAGGCGTCTGAGAAATCTCTGCTTTCATCCTGAAATGGAAAAGACTTATTTTATGTCCATATGCTATATTGATTTGTTTTAATAGAAATCCCAGGACAGTCAGTTTTTCTTCCATTTATTTTCCTTGCTAGGCATTTGATTACTTTTATGGTAGCTTAAGAAGGCTTTGCCAGCTCTGACTCAATGTTTTTCAAACAAGAATTTTTCTGTGGGGGTTTTTATACTCCACATTTTCCCCTCTTAGCTTCTCAGGTTCATAAAGCAGTTTATGTAGGCTGCATGGCTTTTAAGATTTACCACAAAAATGCTGCCTTGGCCAATTAACTTTCTGCTGCACGAGGAGCATGGGAAGTTGCACAGATATTGACCATGCTAGCATGAGCTTTTTGATTGCCTCCTGGACTTTCCCCTTACTGTGCAGGCAACTGAGTAGCTTGAATATATATTTTTAACAGAAAAGTGGTGCCTGGTTTTTCAAACAGCTGATGTTAAACATTGCCAATAGCATTGTACAGAAGGAATGTAATCCATTTCCTATGGAGTAAGGTGAATGTCAAGAAAAAACAAGTCACTGGTATCAATAGGGAAAAGAATACTTGGTATTTGCTGCAAAGTCATGCTGATCTGAAAGAGGATGCTTTTTTTTATAGTCATGACTTTGAGTATTGCACTAAAAGGATTAATTTGCTGGGGAGTTGTTAACTGCTTTGTCTACATACAAGGTTTTTCTCTTTTTTTTTAAATTACATTGTGGCAAATAATAGTAAAATAATTGGATAGCTGACAATGTCATCTGTTGCAGTAAATTTAGATAGTGAGTATTCAATCTAATTTAATACTGGGCATCAGATCAAGAAAATTTCTCCAGTATTTTTTCAGATTTGCACTGAGTGAAATCTGAAAATATAAATATATTACAGCAGACTAGCAATATGTGAATGTAGATTTACATATATGTTTATTTTATCTTCATGACATGGTATCTCAATCAAATTGGACAAACTAATTAAAGACTTCTGCATTACCAAAATTAATTTGGAAGTTACATCTATTCTGACTATCTTAGTTAGAGTTCATCTGAAAAACTGCTGTGCCTACTGTTGAGGTACTGTGATGGAATTGTTGTTCTTGCTTGGTTGCTAAGAATTTAAATATTTCTTCTGACACTTTATATGTGGAGGAAAGCTAGGAAAGAGGAGAGAAATTGTTCCAAAGTAACAACTTGGTTTCTGATTTTTCTAGAAAACAGGTTTTTAATCAAAGCTATGGATACACTTTTCAATATACATGATACTACATTTTGCAAAAGTTGACTTGATTCCTCAGTTATAAAGGAATTATATAGAGGAATTACAACATTCTTGTGTAAATTAGAGTGTATAAATCCATATGCCACAATCTGACATTTGTGTATATCTATGAGGTTATCATGACTGTGTTTGCACAGTCACACCATGAAGCTCAGTTTTCAGTGGGGGTGTTATATTTATGCCCATAACATACAGCTTATTACATTTAACTTCTTTACTTTACATTAACTTCTTTGGTAAGAGATTTTCCTAGAACTTCTATCCATTTTTGAGCTAGTTGATGTTTGCTGTGCTATAATAAATCAAAGTAACTCATCCTTACTTTTAAACAAGAAATGGATTTTGTGAATCCCACTGGTCTTCCTATCCACATCATGCAATGATTTTCTAAAGAAAGAAAAACATGTTTATGTATCACATAGCCTTCTGTTCTTTTCCTTGTTTGGCCCCTAGCACTACTTAATTTTATTCTGGTTAAGCATTATCTGAATCCATAAGCCAAAGGATTCTCACATGGCTATCATGGCTCATTTTACCCTTGCATTAAGAGTCAAGTAGTGAGGCTTCTGCCACAGTGAGCAATTGATGCACCTCCTTCTGTGTTAGCTGGGATGCACAGTGCCAGAGACACACACAGAAGGGTAACAGGAAAGTCTGGGCTGCCTTGATGCTGGAAAAGGCAGGCTGAGAGGGAAAAATCTGAAGCTCTTTTGCTGATGGTAAAATATTTCATTAATGTAAATACTATTCTTGATAGAAAAGAGTATGGGATGCTCAGACATGAATTCTCTTGCTGCGTAGTTCTTTTATCCATTAAGAAGAATTCTGCCCTGTAATCTGTGGATTTTCTTCTTTCCATGCATTTACAATTACTGAAGATTAGTTATTCTGTGGGAAGAGTGCTGACAGAATGCATGAATATCCAGCTGTTAGGACCCCTTCAGTGGTCCAAGAATGCCTCCTCATCTATTTAAATCTTTCATCAGAAAAGAAAAAAATCTGAGTTTGTTCTATGTATTTTGTGCTCAGTATTCTGGTGTTATTGATTCTGATCAGTATGCTTCAAATGGAATATTTTCTAAACAGCACATAACTTTTTGTCAGGCTCAATTAGAGTGAGAAGTGTATAGTTAAAATCCTTCATGGCTTGGTGGAAAGAATCATTGAATCATAGGATGTATTGAGTTTGAAGATACCCACAATGATCCTTCAAGTTCAAGTCCTTGCCCTGCACAAGGACACCCCAAGGGTCACACCATGCACCTGAGAGCATTGTCCAAACACTTCTTGAGCTCTGTCAGGCTTGGTGCTGTGGCCACTTCCCTGGGGAGCTGTTCCAGTGCCCAACCACCCTCTGGGTGAAGAACCTTTTCCTAACCACTGACCTAAACCTTGCCAGACACAGCTTAATGCCATTCTGCTGATCCTGTCACCTGTCACTGGTTATCCCAGAGAAGAGAATGGTGTCTGAGCCTTTGCTTCCCCTCATGAGGAAATTGTAACTGCAATGAGGTGTCCCCTCAGTCTCCTCCAGGCTGAATGGGCTAAGTAACCTCAGCCACTCATCATATGGCTTCCCCTAAAGACTCTTCACAATCCTCATGGCTTTGCTTGACAGGCTTTGCTGGCTGTGCCTGATGACTGCATTGTCTTGCAGGTTTTTTCCAATAATTGCAAGAATAATCTTCTTTATAACAAATTTGCCCATAATTTTACCATTCAAGAAAGGGCACTGCATAACCAACAACTCCAAAAGCAAGGTGCTACAGTCAGTAAATTGCTGTCCAAAAATAGCCAAAATAATTTCCATTCAAGTATTTTGAGTATATGATGTATGTGTGCAACTGAGCACATCCCATGTGATGGAGGAACCACGTGTCCTTCTCAGCCAGACCTACTGGACAAAAGTGCTGGGGTTGCACAGCACAGTCCCTGACTGACACAACTGGTGCACACTCCTCTACAAGTTCATGTCACAACGAAATAAGTCACAAGACCTGAAGTGTTACACTGCCCCAAAAAGAGACATAGGAGAACCTTAGGTGTTACTGTAAAAGAATTATTCTGATGTAATGCACAGCCACGCAGGGCAAAAGGGGTTTGAAATAGTTTCTTGCTAATAATCCTGTGTGTAACACTCTTATCCTACCTTTACCTTGAAAAATTGCTACTGACACTGTTTCTGAAGGGTTGGATTAGGGATTTTTATAGACTTTAGCATAATTATCTATATAGAGTAAAAAATAATATTTTTGCATTTTAAGATGTATTTTATTATTTTAATATTTCAAAGTTTTAATATTTTAATATTTAAAATGCTTTAAAACATTTGCATAAATCTACTATGATTTAGACACTCTAATAACTTGTCTTGTAGCTATACTAATTCTGTTAACATTATTGTAGACCCCTTCCCATTAAAATAGATTGCCCACTGCATTCTCTGAAAAATACCCTAATGAAGACGTTCACACAAAATCTAGAGGGAAAAGTTCTTTATTTTATATATAGAAATGTACTGCTATAGAGTTAAACCCTTTACACTTTGTCCATATAACTGAAGAAAATTATGAAGATGTTCATTTCATGATTATATAGATAAATATGTCTAGCTTCCTTCTGAACTGCCCTCCCTCAACAGATCGGTAAGATAGGTAATATTTTAACTGGAGTAATGGACACACAATCTTGTCTTGAGGGCCTTTAACAGAACCTGCAAACTTCAGCCTAAGTACAGTTTCATATTTTCCTTTTGCCTTATGACAGAAGAAATATAATAACAAGTTTTCCTTTCAGTCTTACTGCCAGCAATTTCTGTCTGGAGTAACCCCATTAAAGAGCCTGGAGTTACTTTATGTTGTATGAGAAATAAGATCTGAAGCTGTGCTGCTCTTTACAAACTGTGTGAATCAGAAATGAAGTTCATGGATTTGGGGGTGGAAAGATTCCTGGGGCCTGTGTTTGTACTTCTTGAAAGGCTTTCCAAAAGCAATTGATCTACTTAAAGGCTGGACAATAAGCCTTCCAACTAAGAATCACAGGACTTGATTGCCTGGAGTCAACAATAAAGCTTTTTGAAGAAGTTCCAAATAAAAAAATCAACCTGCAGTTCCTTCTGACACAAGAGTGATTTAGAGGCTCAGAATCAATGTATACACCCATTATTATTGCTGTTACAGCTTGTTTTTCCCTACTGCTGTTGCTCAAGGTTCTGCATTCTCCACAGACATCCTCCTTCACTTGAAGGTATGTGAGATTTTTATTGGTGGGAGAGAAACAGCTGCTGGCCTGGCTGTGAGCACACACACTCCTTGCATTGCACTGCAGGATCTGGTACTTCACCACTGAAGCTGAAAAGTCACATTGCTTCCTGTCATTCCTCCTCCTGAGCCAGTTTTCCCCCTATGACACAAGAAAACAGAGTAACAACTCGTACTTCTATTACCTTTATTGCTTACTCTACAATTTTCACTACTTTACTTCAAATATTTCCTGTAGACAGTTCTAGTTACCCCTCAAACCTTTACTCCATTCTTTGCCTTTGCCAAGCTAATCTAATCTACTGACAAACTTTGCTAGTTTAGAAAATGCCAAACGATCTGTCCCAAGAATCTATTGCTCTCCCATCTCTTTTCCAACTATTTCATATGTCTAATTAGATTTCCCTGTAAGTGTGAAAGTGTCAGGTCTTTTCACCAAATACTTGTGAATGTCCTGCTAGAGTGAACTGATATGAAAAGATATGTGTGATGAAAATTAATAGTGCATAGAAAGGTTTAAGAATTTGATGCATTTTTTCTCCACTTTATTTCAGTAGACTGAAAACCATCATCTTCTGAAGTCCATGCTCTGTTATGTGGAAAGCATGAAGAACTGGAAAGCTGGAAGAAATAAGAAGCAGTCACTGAGTTTCTGTCTGTTACAACCGTGCAGAGCAGAGAGAGATGTCAGGGCCCTGAGCGCATGCCCCCTCCAGGAGTTTCAGGGCAGACCTAAATGATGGTGTGGGAGTCCCATTTAGTGAAAAGTGCTCTTCAAGAAAATTCTGCTGGTAAGGGCTCAGCAGGAGCTGTCCATCTTCACTTAGGAGCTGCTTTTAAGCAGTGGTTCTTTCCCCAGACCCCAGCAGAGCTACATTCCAGCTGTGATGCAGCTATACTGTTCTTAGCCAGGTATGCTGTCGATTTGGGCTGTAGAGGTGACCTGCAGATGTGCCATGGTGGCCTGACCTGGTACATACCTCATCCCTGTGAATATGCTCTGGACTTTGGGCTGGCCCCAGCAGCCCCAGCCTCTGCTGGCTTTGCTGGGGGGTACTGCTGGGTGGGAAGTGAGGTCAGTGCAGCTGCTCTTACTCCTGCTCCCATGTTCCACTTCCCCTACAAACTAGCCTGCCCCTGTGGCTCCCTGTCAGTAGGAATAAGTTGAAAATTTAATTCCCACCACAGATAAAAAAAAATCCTGTGTATTCTGGGCATGTTTTAATGTACAATATCAAATGCAACATTTTCTATTATAAAAACCTAAAACCAGCATATCACTGTACTGTGTGGTACATGATAACATGCAGTGCTCTGGCTAGCAGGTACTCAGGCATGCAAAACTCCAGCTCTTTGCTGGCTATGGCCACTTGCTTTTTAGACTGCAGCAAAATGTTTGTCTCTTCTAAATGGTTTTTGATGCAATTTTTTGTACTATTGTGCTACAGCTCAGTAGGATTTCTACTTGCTAAGGAAAACTGAGTATGTGCATGTTATAAGAGCAAATAGGTAGTAATGGAATAAGATAAAATAGTAAATATGCAGAGTTATATCAATTTGTCAGCTTCTTAGTTTGATAATATCAGGGACCCTACTGCCACAACAAGATGATATTTAATATGCTGCTAGAGCTGCCTATTAAGTTACAGGAGCTGCAAATTATATATTTTCCTTCCTTTTTAAAAAATTTATTTATTTTATCATAATTGGTGTGAGTGGGTGGACAGAGAAAGAGATTTGTTTTCTGTGAATTGCCCACTTCAATCTATCTCAGTACCAAATGCATAAATAACTTAATAATTTGATACTGATAAGGCTATTTGCATGAATTTTGAGCTAGCATTAAAATATTGTAAAGATATAGAATTCACAAAATAAATAAATTAAATTTCTTCTTTGAAATGAGAGAATGTGTGATTGTACCTATTCATGTGTATATTCTGAATTGCACGCTGACAATGTCTGAGTAAGAGCGAATGTTTTAAGTACATGTGTAATTAAAGCAATAGGAGGTCTGCAGAATATAAATAGGTAGTGACCCTACTATTTGAAAATCAGCTATAGTCTGTCTGTATCAGTGGAGAGAGACAGACCAGGAATGGATCTCCTGGGTCATAGAGTCTGGTTCTCTGACATCATAACAGCACATGTCAAAGAAACTCATTACTAATCTTATGAGGACCGAGTGTAAAAGAAATGATGCTTTCAATGAACTTTATTACTATCTTCGTGTGTAAAATTACCGCACCTCTCAATGGGAAGATATGACAGCATGGTACATATTGCTTGGCATCACAAACAAATTTTCCAAGCTATGATCTTGGTCAGAGGGAGGAGTTCCAGCTGACAAATACCCCCTGCCTTAGTTTTCAAGATGGAGTAAGTTTAGATATCGTCCTGATTTCTGTGTCGATCAAACAGACCTCAGATACAGTTTAGGAGGGAGGGGGAATATGAATCACCAGACTACAACTTCAGTCCAGATTTAGGTGATGTGCTTTCACAACTCACTTGGCCTGGCAGAAGGAAAGGTTTTTACCTTACACAGGTGGGGAGGCTCTGAAGCATTCCAAAGAGCACGTAGCATAGAAAGTGGTTTGTCATGCAACCATTCATTAGATTTGTATTACCAGAGACCTACTTTTTTTATTTAGAATAAACATTCCTTATAAATTTCTGATTCTCACAATTTTAACAACATACTTATTAACTGCTGAAAAAGAAACTGAAATTTATTAAATGCAAGGCTCAAAAGTATAAAAGTCAGTTAACAGACATTTAGAAATTTGTGATTAATACAATTCTAGCTATGAAACATAAAGATATCCTAAGACTTCAGAAGAAACTGTACACTATTTGGAGATTTCTTTATTTAAAAATTCTTGATAGGCTCCTAGAAATATGAGATCCTGCAACTTCTGACCTTTCATAATAAGAGACTTATACACCAGTGTAGAGTGTAGAACAGGGCTGGGAAAGGCCAAGAGTATGAGCACAGAAATAATAGCAGAAAATTAATTCAATGAATACTATTTTCAAATATGATTATTGTTTTGGCAAATTCATAAATAAGATGAACTGATTTAAAATTGGCTATAGTTAAAAGAGAAATAGAACTATAATGTATCCTGTGCAATATTATGCATTCCAGATGAATAATTCAGATGCCCATAAGTGGCATTTGAAATGAAATGTGTATTTGAAGTATGTGGAAGTTTTGCTTGGATTTAAAATTCCTCTTAGACATGCCGTCCTCCAAGGAGCAAATACTCTCTGCTGTTGCCTTTCCCATGTTAGACTGATATGAAAATCTGTGATGTGCAGCACTCACGTTAAAGTTCATGTCATTGACTGCCTCTGTCTCGTGACAGGCTGACAATGGTTTTCCACATAACAGGCAACAGGGACAATTTTTTGATAACATCGTAATAATTGCATGACCCTCCAAGTGCTGTAGTGCAGAATGCAAAGACAAATCCCTAGTTTGAGTACAAACCTTGTCTCAGTTTGACTGGCACATTGTCATGAGTCATAAGTGACAGCACAAGACAAGGAAATTTAAAAGGGGGAGAGTGTGAACTAAGTTTTATTCTGAATAGACCCCAGGGAGTAGAGTTAAACAGTTTAAATCTGGGAACTCATATATTTTTTTCAACAGGTGTGCTTAAATATTTGCATAGGATTTTCATCTAGATGCTGTCAGTCTTGCACTGCTTGATTAAAGTAAGACCCAGGCATACTAAACAAGGGAGTGTCTTTTCTTCGTGTGTTTTGCTGTGTGTTAATGAATGCTCTGCCACTCTAGGGTACATTTCAAATCTGAAGGGTGTGCATGTGTCCAAAGCATGCAAAAAGAGAGACATGGAGAACACTGGATTTTAACATGCCAGCAGATTTAGAAGTACATCACTTTGTGATCTCACGCATCCTTTAGTGGTCAGAAATATGCACACTGTTTTGTAGTACTCTCTGGTGGTGAAAAGACCAACATTCCTATTTGTGGCTAACATTTTTCTCTAAAAAATGGATCACATGATGATTCCATATTTCTAAATTGTTTCTCACTGTTGATTAGAATCTGGTTTTGTCTCTAATTATAATTTGATTAAAACTTAGTATTTTATGAAGGAAAAGAGGTTCATTATTAAATCAGTAATTAAGAACTCATCTAAATAAATGAAAAAAAATTGGTCCTCCTTTTGCCACTCTTATAAACCAATAAAGAAAAAGTGTTCTTTCTTTCTGAGTAGTTTTTTTGTATGGGGAAAAGTGTCAAACTGACTGGTTTTTTACTAAAATTTGTATTTGAATAGTTTTTAGAAAACCACTCAATCCCCTCCAAGCCAACAAATTTTTACTTGCAGTTAATAAGACTGTGTTTGTGAGCTTGAATATCAGTATTCCTACAGTTTAGAAAATTATGAAATTGCAAAAAAATTGTGTTAAGGACTTCTCTCACTTGGAGAACACCTGCTTGTTTGCCTTCTCTAGGAATTGATGAAAGCATTTGTTGATTTGCTATGGGACAGTAAAGAATTAAGAAGCAAAGACAGAAAATGAAATTTTGTTCTTTGTTCAGCAGTACAAACCATAAATATGATCTATATTTTTTCAGATGACAGTATCCATTGAAAAATTAATATATTTTGTGTATATATCCTTCTCAGCTAATTAACAGGTTCCAAAATTTGTCAGAGTGTTTATGCCTTGACTTATGAATCCTTATGGATAATCCCAATTCATTTTCATACACTACTCTACAAAATTGGTGGGAGTAGTATTGAGATGTTAGAATTTTTTGGGGCTGATAACTGCAACCAAAAGTTTCCCTGGAAACTACAGGCCTGTCAGTGTTACTTCAGTGCCTGGAAAAATCATGGAAAAGATTATTCTGGGAGGTATTGAAAAACATCTAGAGGAAAATGCAGCATCACTCACAGCCAGCAGTGCTTCATGAGAGGAAAATCCTGCCTTACCAAATTGGTTTCTTTCTATGTCAGGGTAACCTACCTAGTTGATCTAGGAATGCCAGTAGCTGTGGTCCTTCTGGAGTTCAGCAAAGCTTTTGGTACTGTTTGTCACAGGATCCTTCTGTACAAAATGTCCAGCACACAGCTGGGTAACCGTGTTCCATGATGGGTGAGGAACTGGCTCATGGATCAGGCACAGAGAGTGACAGTGAATGGGGTGACATCAGGCTGGTGTCTGGTCACTTGTGGGGTTCTGCAGAGCTCCATCCTTGGCCTTGTGCTCCTCAGCATCTTCTTAAATGACTTGGACACAGGACTCAAAGGAATATTAAGTTTGCCTACAGCACTAAATTGGGAGTTTCTGTCTACTTCCTCAAGAGCAGAGAGGCCCTGCAGAGAGACCACGACAGTTTAGAGAGATGGGCAATCACAAACCGTGTGAAGTTTAGCAAGGGCAAGCCACATGAGCAAAGAGACATTTGGTGCTGTATTGAAGGACGTTAGTTTTTAAAGATCTATCTTTTAACTACTTTAAAAAAAATTGTCATCTGTTTTTCTGTGGCTTTAATGATTGCAATTTTTCTGAAATTTTTAGACTGTCATATCCTTGAAAAGTTAGCCTCTAAATTTTTTGCAGAACACAACTCATCCTTCTGTGCTTATATCGTGACCTTTGTAGATCTTCTCCTGCAGCTCTTAAATGCTTGAGGCTCTCCCTGGACAAATACAAGGTTATGAGAAGCACAAGTTTCCAGATCAATAATGTCTTTCATTCTATCAAATCCAGGAAATGTAGTAAAGCTCTGGGGATACCATCCTATCTGGGTCACAACTAAACACCACATTGCTACTGGTATAGCCCAATGAAGGGAATCTGTCAGGCTTTGTACTGCTTTACAAATAGCAATGTTTAATAGGAGCTACTATGAACTCTGTGTGTAGTCTGTAAAACACAAGCACAAATGTTTATCATGACATTTTCTTTGAGAAAAACACTTAGTTCAGTGAAGACTGAATTCCTGTATTAGAAAAAGAATTTATAGGTGAAGACGAGGAAATCTGATATTGGGCAGAAACTCAGTCAATGAATCTAAATAAATAAAAATGTAATTAAAATAAAAATATTTATGCGAAGTGACATACTTCTATGTCAGTCTGCACCCATTTTGATTTGGAAAAAATTCTATTCTAAGTACATGGAAGGAACACAGAGGTGGTGTTTCCTCATCTGGATGAAGGGTTTTGAAAATGAAATATGAAAAGAAGCTTAATGAATACTGAAAAGTAAATGTTTCTGAAACTGACCTCTTGACAATGATTAGTTATTTGGACAGTTAAAAAAAACCCAAACAAAAAAGCAAGAAAATATTTACAGAGATAATAAACTAGCATGAGGAAATAGGTGTCGTATGTGATATCATTTGCTGTTGAAACTGAAAATTTTTGCTTTATTGAACTTACTGTATTAATATACAATATGAGATCTGCCCTTTTTTCCGTCTTTATGCCATCCACTCTTCTTTGCTGTATCACTTCATTTCATTTTATGGTGATGCTGAGGGGTCTGGAGGGGAAGCTGGATGAGGAGCTGGTGAGGTCACCTGGTCTGTTCAGGCTGGAGAAGAGGAGACTGAGGGGAGACTTCATTGCAGTTACAACTTCCTCATGAGGGGAAGCAAAGGGACAGACACTGATCTCTTATCTGTGATAACCAGTGACAGGACCCAAGGGGATTGCCCAAAGTTGTGTTGGGGGAGGTTTAGGTCAGATATCAGGAAAAGGTTCTTCGCCCAGAGGGTGATTGGGCACTGGAACAGCTCCCCAGGGAAATGGTCACAGCACCAAGCTTGACAGAGTACAAACAACATTTGGAAAATGCTCTCAGGCACGGGTGTCATTCTTGAGGATCATCTTGTGCAGGGCCAGGACTTGAACTTCAATGGTCCTTGTGGAGCTCTTCCAACTCAGAATATTCTGTGATTCTGTGATTTCAGATGGCATGATTATTAAATTCAATGGCTACTTGTCTTTCCTCCAATAAACCTTTGACATGCTGGAGTCACTGCTGTAAAATCTAATGTGCATTGTTATGATTTCCCAGTCCAACAAAATTTTCTATTTTGAAAGGGAGATTTTATTTTGACCACAATATTAGGCTACTGTTCTATGTGGAAGAGATTAGGCTCAAGGAGTCATATTTAACTTATCAGTAGACTCACCTCATTTCTTCAGAAGAGGAAGATACCTTTTCATTGGCATATTAATAAAATTCAGTGCACTTTGCTGGCTATCAGAGAAGCAGCTGATTATCTCCACCATTGCTGGCAGATTGTTCAGCTTTACAGCACAAAAATATAAATCCTTCACCTTCAGGAGTAGATAGGAGGGCATTTGATAAAAGTGCATGTGTGTGAAACAACAATACCTAAAATGATTCAAAATTGCACTTTTAAAAAATAGAATCTGCAAGAATTAACAGTTCTGTAAAAGAATTATGCCTACAAAGGTATAAATGTTTTGCTACCTCCATCAATAACATTGAGAGAATACATTAGACTAATCTGGATTTGTTAATTATTCATTCCCTACTTTAAGATTACCGTGGACTCAGAATACTTTAAATAAATAAGTTACCAACAGAATATTGAAATGAAATTTCAGCTTCGTATAGAACTGAAATTCTGAAAGAGAATCAAATCAAAGAAATGCAATTAACTTGTTTAAACATCTTTGCTCTATTTTGGAGCAGAGTGGTGGCATTTATACAATTTATGCATCATAAACTTTGTAATGCTTGTGAGTTAGAAGTCAGGATCTGGTTCCTAAAACTTTAGGTGAATTTTATGGATATCCGGCTCTAAAGATGCTTCATTCTTTGAAAGCCAAGACTGATGTCTTGAACCTTGATCCAGTGATGACTCCTCCTATCTGCACTGTTTAAAAGAAATCTGTATTGAGAAATAGAGTTCTTCAAAGGTTTATAACTTCACATACAAACTTACTGTGCAAATGCAGTCTGGATGGCAAAGGTCTTTATGAATGAACAAGTCAATTGACAATAGAACAAAATATCTCGAGCACAGAGAGCTGGTGAAAATTACTTTCAGCAAATGAGGTGTGACAGGTTACGACCATTTGCCTACCACACTTGGGCCCTAACAATTAGTTCTGAGCATACATCTGTGTTCTGCTCCCATTTAAGCAAAACATACACTTCTCCTAGTCTTCAAATTTATACTTTAGGATCCTGTTTCTGGCAGTGCCACAGTTAAATGCAGTGAAACCACTTGTTGACTATACTACCAGAGCAGTTGTACGTAAAAATCTGGTGGTTCAGTTGTACACAGATTTATATATTTTTATTAATATCATCTGATCAGTTTTATGAAACATAGCACTCCCTAACTGAGAATTCAAGAAGCTGAACTTGTATTTTTCTTAATCTCTGCACTCTGCAAAGGAGCTGATTGGACTTTTGCCAGTTCCCTCTCTGTGAGATTGTTGCCTGCTTATATTGCTGTAACAACTGATTGCCGTGGGACTGAATGTAATGTCAAGTGTTAGTATCAATAGTATCTGTACAGGAAATAACCAATGGTTTTAAATACACTATTTTCTAAACATTAATAGTTCTTTTTGAGTTGTAAAACATATGAAAAGCAAACACTAATTATCTTATTTAGAAGCATAAGGCTATTCAAATATAGAAGATTAAGAATATCTCCTTTGCCTTCTCTTTCTTTTCATTGAATACAAGATGTTAGAAGAAAGGAAGTAAACGAGGTACAGCAGCTAAAAGCAATAAGGATGTATGGCATTTGACCATTCTAAATGTTCACAGTTAATAACTCATGCAGGTACATTTACTCGGCCGTCTGCTGATTAATACCAAGAAGAAAGAGACCAGAATATCTGAACAATTACTTTGGTTATGAGTCCTATTTTTTCACTTTTGAGATTTGTTTCTCATCTAGCATATAAAAAATTGATATCAAGATTATCCTTCTGATATTAATGTTGTTGCTCCTTGCTTGCACTGGGGCTGCTACTTAGGGACTGGCTTCCTTCAGCTTCCTTTGATTTGTAGCTGGAACACTGTAAGTGGAGCCACTCTAAAACGGCTTCCTTTGGCAATGGTATTTTCCAGCAGCTCCTTATAAAAGCTTTAAGAATCCCTTCTTTTCCCCTTTCCTTTTTTGACTTATATTCTGTGTTGTAGATGAATGCAGATGACTTATGTTTTCCAAATACTAGAATGAAGTTGAAAAATTTATTTTATAAGCTGAGAAAAATCTTTTTAAAAGAAATAAATATATGCAAAATTATATTTTTGTTTTCAGGATCTCTTCAATATCTAATCCTGTTCCACATACTATGGATATAAGATTGATGCTATAAACAAATATTGGAATTAGAATACGGAGGGAGGTAAAATATAATTGGAAAAAATAATATCTATATTGTATTTGCTATTTTTAAAGACTATTGTCTTAAATATAATATGTGCAGTTCATCTTAATAGTCACTTATCATCCTATGGGCAAGTAATGCACATTCTGTGTTTTCAAACAAAAACTCATACTGGGTAGTTTTAGTGTCTCTCTGAAGGGAGGCTCGTCTCAAGTACCTGTATCTGGAAACAAGAATTGGAAGGCCATGTGCAGTCACAGGGTTATGATGTGACAGCTATCATGGGGACCCTGGTGGGTACAGGCTCTCTGAAAGGGATGAGCAATGAAAAGAGGAAGGAAAGTTGTGCTCTATGGAAAGGCAGGGATTGACTGCACCGAGCTCCAGAGACAAACAGGAGACGTGAGTCAAGACTGACCAAGTTTAGAGTGAAGCGATTTCCGTGGTATCATCTCTAGGATGTGCAGCAAACAGCCTGAAGTGGGTTTGAGTTTCCACCAAGAATTAGTGGAAGGGTCTTTGTGGGAGATGACACCCACTCTTCCAAGAGCGCAGCACAGCATTGTGCAGCAATCTAAGAAGTTTCTGAATTGTATGGGTGACATTTCCTGATGAAAAGGGGCTACAGGGGCTGAACAGGAGCAACACTGTTTGCCTAGTGCCCATAACCAAGGAAGAAAGACAAATGTGGTCACAGATGGGGTAGATTGCAGCAGCCAGAAAATGGTGGAGTTCATGTCCCAGAGGAAAAGTGGGCAGGTACATAGCAGAGTTAGGGCTCTGAGCTGTGGGATATTAGTTTCTGTGCTTTTCTGGAGGCTGCTAGACAAAATACCTGCAGGGCAACTGACCAAGGGGAGAAGTCCACAGGAAAGTTGTTTGTTTTTTAAGAAAAACTAATTTGAAGGTTAGGAAAAAAATATCCTGCTGTAGAGGGACCCTGGGAATTTTGTCAGAGGATTCTGAATTCAAGAGGAAAGTGGGAGCACGTATTAGGTGGGAACAAGCACCAGCAAAGAGTGTATGCATACATTGCTCTGATACTTTGGGTAAAATCAGAAAGGACAGCCAGCCTCACCTAAGTTTCTGGAATGATCATAAAGTACATTTTCACAGAATTAATTTCCAAATATATGTGGGGCAGAGAGATAATTAATAACAACCAGCTTATATTTACCAATGGAAATTCCATTTTCCTTCTTGCTGTATCCGAGAAAATTAGATCAGTTTGAGCATGGAGTTCCATCACGAAGAGTCAGATGAAATACGAGCTTCCTTATCCTCTGTTGGACTAAAAGCTTTTCCTCCAGCTTTGATCATTTGAGTAGCGATCTAAAAACGAGTAAGCTTTAACTGGAGAGACACAAAATGGACTCCACAAGTGCCAGAGGGAGATTCAGAAAATTGAATTATTATCTAAACTGCCAAATATGGGATATTTTTCAGCATTTACCTTTTGAATAGGCTTTAAAACTGACAAATATGTTTATTGACAGATGCTTCAGCAAGGCACCACAGTTACTGTGCTTACAGATTTGAGTTATACACATGGTTATATTTATGATTCCTACTATTTATAGTGACTTTGAAGAACAATGAAGAATAAGTTGTTGTTGTGCTTGCCGTAAGAAACTTCTGCAAAATTAGTCCAGGAAGAATAAAAAGGAGAGCTTTATGGACAGCTCTCAGAAACAGCTGGCTTTCAAGTAAATTCTGCAATATTTACCAGAAACTGAAGAACAGAAAATGGAAATCTGTGAAAAAATGTTTCCTCAGATCTGGACTGTAGATTTTATAGTGTAGAGTGGCTTGTATGGAGAAAAAATTTCACATTGAGCAAAGCCAGATAAGGAAGTTCTCACATAAGCAAGTTCTCAGCTGTTTCAGTTCTGTCCCCTTTCCTTTCCTTAAATAGCAGCGCTCTACTAGTATGAATGTAAAGAGCTGTAACCTATTATCTGAATCAAACCCATTAGTAGGCAAATGCAGACAGCCCATTTTCACAGATAAGAAATCCCATTCCAAAATATTTGATTTTTTTTTGTGCATTTTATATGCACGTGCGCATTTGTGTGTGTGTTAAGTCAGAACCTGCTCTGAGTGCTTAAAATTGCATAAATGCTATTTTCAGGAATTCCACTGCTCTCTAATTAATTCAGGGGTTTGTGCATCTGTCTTGTTTCATTGTGCTAGTGCATGTGTACCAGAATGTAGGGAAAACAGATTTATTTCCTAGATTAGGTTTATTTTTCTTAATAAAAGAGAAAGAAAAGGTTAAAACTAAAAGCTCTCAACTTGCTTCATAATCTGATACTTTATTCTGTGAGTGGTTTTTTCACAGTGTCTTGCACTGTAGCATTTTTGATACATTTTCTGTTTTCAAGAAGTGTTTTTTCCTCTATTTGTTTTGTAGTTTTCTCCTGACTTTATGTAGCCTTGTATGTGTCATGAATGGTTGGCTGAAGATGCCTGGGCAGACTGATAATTTCTTTAGTTTTGCAACTTTATTGGCAAACGAACAGCAAACAAGAACAAACCCACAAATACTCTAGGATGGTGATAACAAGCAAAATTTGTCAGGTTGTACTCTAAATTTTCAAGTTCTATTTAATGCATCTAATTTACAGTAAGTCTGCAGGTTGCTTTAAGCTATATGGAGCAGGTTTCCTAAGGAGAAATCAAAAGATTTTGCTCTAAATTTATATTTTAGCATTTACTTAGACTTGCTCTACAGTGCTTCCTGATTTCCCAGACTAGGGAGTTGGCTAGCCTTTATGACACATCTACCTTGAATCAGGCTGTGGATGAGGAGAGAGGCCAAGGTGTGTCCAGGACTCATCAGACAGGGAATAGTTAAACCATGTAATTGGGCCTCTTGTTTGAATGGAGTCTTTGTGGTACCCCCAGTGATGCTGTTTTGCTTCTTTTGCAAAGCCGGAAACACTGTCCTTGTTATACAGAATTGAAATTTTGCACAGAGTTCAAATTTTTCTAATGAGAAAATGTTAGAAAGTGCTGACCAGGAGAAATGCACAGCTCCACTGGTGCAGTGCTGGTTCATACCAGCAGACTGTCTGCAAGTCCTGCAAGTCAGATTGGCTTAGGGGCAACATCCTGGCTACAAGGTACCATCGGGTTTACTGACAAACTGGGCAGATTTTCTGTTGCAAAAAGGCCACAGGATGAAACCCAGACTACAGGAAAAAAAGCAAGAGAAAGCGTTATGGCATATGGCCATTTTCCCCCCCTCTCCCATCAGAATCAGATCCATAGTGATTCTTTACCCTGAATCTTTCACCACACTTATTTTTCTTCCTTGTTTTTTTTTTCCTACTTGAGTCCTTTATAAAAAGAGTTGCAAAGATACACTCTATGATGTGATAAAAAGATATTGGTCATAAAAGAGGAATTCGCATTTAGAAGATGAAGAGTGTCTACTAAAATGAGAAAACTGGGAACATGAAGATAAACACTTGTTTTCTTAATATCCAAAAACATCTTGAACTATACTCAGAAGAGAAAAGTAATTAAATGGACAAGAGCTGTCCAAAGCCGAAGGCTCTACATTGCTTTTCATTCTTCTGACTCCTTTGTTTAATAAATGCTCTGCTCTGAATACAGAGATTAATAAAAAGCTCAAGGTAGAGATTAACATTTTATTCAATATTCATTGTTTCACCTGATATAAAATGGAAATTGGAAGCACTTTGTTAAATGGACTGAAAATTTGAGAGGTTGTGTAATTTCACTGTACCTTGTATAAGTGGCTCTTAAACATTAATCTGAAAAGCTGTTTTGTATCTGCCAAAAGCACTTTGTCCTCAAGGATACCTGTGGACCCTCCAGTCCAATAATATGATATGGTGGCTATATCTTGCTCTCTCCTCTCCTCTCC
>VZTZ01039832.1:0-12013 GCA_013400955.1 Drymodes brunneopygia
ATGGATTTAAGTAATCCACTGTATTATAAATGCCAATTAAGTTGCATGATTAATGTGATATGATGTTTCTGGTACTTCAATGGTTAGCCATGTCATATTGTTGTGTTACATTTGGTCAGTTATAGAAATTTTCACTCAGTTACAAACTTTGCTAAACAGAATTTTCTTTCTATTGTCAGAGAAGATAAGAATCTGAAAAAGTCAGCTATGATAAAAGTCATGTATCAAAGAGATAAACCTTGTGGTTTGACCTCTCCAGATCTTGCATCTGGTCAATATGGAACTGTAGCCACTATCACATTTTATGAAGAGATGCTGGAATCATTCCACAGAAATTACATTCAGCTACTTTCTGTTTAATACATTCTTTACAGTTTTATTTCCCCTTTTCTCTACAATATAATTTACAACTGTTTGATAAACAGTCCAGTTGAAGAGCTGACAAGCAATGGCTCCATTTTTTTCACATATTTGAAATTCATTATTTATACTGAAATCATGACTATTTTAGTCATATTTATTCTTTTCTCTGAAAATACAGCTGAAATAGTGATATCTCTGGTTTTTTGTGAATTAGAATTTTTATAAAGAAATTATACATGTAGTAATACTTTTTTTTGTTTGCAGACACCAAATGTTAACAAAATTGAGCATGTCTGTAGCTGATTTTTTAAAGCAAGGATATTTCCACTCGGTTCCCCAGACATAGCCAGATTCTCACCGATGTGTATGAAATACTGTTTCATCTGACTTCAAATGGGAAAGGCAAGCATTTCAAGTAAGGAATAAAAAGCCTGTTCACCTCTTTTATAGCTTTCATAACCATTTAGTTGGGTGACCTAAAAAACGTTTGAGTGCAGATTATGTGAGGTAGAGCAAGAAAGAAAGAGGTAAAGCATCAGAGTAGTCACATTTACATGACAGAGAAACCAAACAGTCCTGCAAGCTGGATGCAGTTTGAATATTATTGAACCTTCAGTAAACAGGAAAACAAATAAAAAACTCACGTGTAATCAGAAGTTATGCCCCCATGCAGCACCTCCTACAGAACCATCAAAATACTTTTATTGCTTATTTTCCCAGCCTTTCAAATTATTCCTGCTACATCAAGCCGCATTCCACTCTTGTAAAATTTTGCACTTAACAGCTGNTTGGATGAAAAATACTTAATTTACCTTTGTTCATCTTTCAAATGATTTCATACTTTCCCTGAACCACATTCAGTCATCCCATCTGGGAAGCGGGATCTGGATTCTATGCTGGAAATCACAAGCTCAGTTATGGAAACTCCATCTGAGAAATCATCCTTCATGGGATTACAAAGCTAAACATTTTTGTTTGCCTCATCCAAAACATTTTTAATTCACATGGATTGCTTATATTAGCATATTATGGCCAGAAGCTGACAGTCCTCAGCTGAGTATCCCCCTGCCTACAGAAGAGGATCTGCCTGACCAGGGACTGATAGATTCTCCAAGGAAAGAGTTGTCACATTCCCTTTCCAGAAAGCATAACAGAGGAATAGAGACTAAGCTAGTTAAGACTTTTGAAATCGTATAAATTATTAGCATTATTAGTGCATTTACAAATACTCAAATATCCCGACATCCAAACCCTTGCTAGAACATATGCATAGTATGAAATATTTTGTCCTTCCAAAAAAAAATAAAAAGTGTCATTGATAACACTGTATTGTCAAATCTGAGAAGCTCTGGGGATAAAATACAGGTTTCCAGGCTGTTCTCTTCCATGTAAGTATTTATTTCCTGCACAGGCAACTATCTACCTGCATGTCTCCTGGTCTCCCAATCGTCACCTATAAACACAATCTATTTAACCTTCTCCTCTCTTCAGCATCTCTCAGTAATTTCACAGAAAAAACTAATGGGAGTTCCCTGTAGTTGTGGTTTGAAAAGCAAATTNATCTCAGTAACTTCACAGAAGAGGTAATAGGAGTTCCCTGTCCAGAAGCAGCCATCACTGTCCACCTGCTTCTCCAGCCCTTGCTGCTGTGTGAGCAGGGCCAGGTCAGTACCCCATCACAGGGGAAGCAGGAAAGAGACAGCAAAGCTGAGACAGAAAGGGACAGGAGTGCTTTGCTTTTCTCTGCACCAAGGGGAGAAAAGTCACACTTGCAAATCCTGAGGCAGAAACTTTCCCGGCAGAATGACTGGACAGTGATGAGTTGTTCAGTTATGTTTGCCCCTTCCCTATGGCATTTTATCAATGGTTGTCTAGCAGTCCTGCATCTCTAGATATAAAAAGGATGGGCAATGCACAGAAAAGACAGACATGCTGCTGCAGTGATTAATGTGCTCATTCAAGCTGGTGCCTCACCACCTAGTCAATTAATCACAGTCCAGTATTTTGGAAGCCATTAAATTTTGTACCATTTTGCTATACCCTGTTCTTACCATTTGGCAGGTTTTCCTTTGAAGTGTGATATCACCAGCTCTGAGTTTCCTTCCCTCCTCATTTTATTCCTGCAATGCCTGCTAAAATATATCTTGTTACGACTACTGCTGTGGTAGGTGAGTAATTTCAGTTTCTTGCTATGACCTCTCTAAGGATGGCTTCTGGCAAATGCAAAATATGTGGGGGATATTTTATCCCTTTATTTTGGTTGTAATTCCTGGGAGTTTTTTAACCCCACAAGAGAGGCCCAGCTCTAACACACAAAAGGCTATACTCATCCAGCTGTTACTGGCAAAGAACTGGTTGGTGACCAGCATCTTGCTCTTGCCAGAGCAACACAAAGGTGGAAGCAATTTTCTGTATGCATGAGAGGAAATGGAGGTCTATGATCTGATCCTGAAAGAGCCTCAGCAAAAGTGAATTCATGTCCATTTATCTATCTAACAGTGAAGAAGGCTGTATGAAAGAGGTGGACTGAAAGACCCTACAAAACATTTTAGTGAGTGAAACACTTATTAGAAAACTGCATAATTTGACCAACTAACTTTCAGCTTTCCAGAGGACTTTACACAGCTTTTCTCTGACTTCACTTTTCCTTCTTTAAGCTTCTATAGTTGGCTAGCTTACTACAAAAAAAATAATCTTCAGCTTGATTACTCTTATTAATGATGTCACTCAAGGCATTTTGAGGTCAGAGGCTCTTTGTGCTCAAAAAGGTTTTCAGCAGATTTGATAAGAAACACCAGGAAACAAGTCCTGTTTTGAGAAGGAAAATGATCGATCATTACCTCTGCAGAAGAGAAACAGGAGGTTACTTATGTAAGTGAAGGTGTTGAATAAAATAAGTATAGTACTTTAGCTGATCAACCTTCTAGAAATGGGAGAAAACAAAACAGTACAAAAATAAAAGCAGGAATTAGCAGGGAGCAACCACATCAAGCCTAGCAGAGGTGACAAGGTTCACAAGACAGACCTTGGGGACAGTTCACTTCAGTTGCAGGTGAGAATAAATGGGGAAAACTCCTCCTTCATCCTCACAGAACTCCACCAGTCTCATATAAACTTTAAATTAATATATGTCTGGGTATGCATATAAATGCATAAATATAAATGTATATGGTGAATACAAGCACCTTTCTACCTTGTAATGTACCTTTTAAATGGTAATAGTTAGCCAAGTGGAAGGAAAATGTCACTAGCACTGCTGTTGAATCATGCTTTCTCTCAACTCCCACTAATGTGAATGACTGAAGAAGTGGGCCAATGAAGCTTAGACCCGTGTTCCTAATCTCAAAGCATTCTGAACAGTAACATTTTCACCATCTTTGGCATCAGAGAATTTGTACTTTCAAGCACGAAGAAATAAATTTCAACTGCAATATCTTGTCCTTGGGGTGCATAATTGANGGGAGAAGAGCTGGAAGGTGAAGGTCTCAAGAACAAAGGTGAAGGTTTTCTTAAGAGTAAATACAAATGTATCGATTATTAATACCTTTGGGCTGGAATTAAAAGGTTTATGAACATCCAAGTACTGAGTTTATAAACCCACCTTCTAATATGGCCAAGGACAGAAAAAAAACTTAACAGTTTAAATTAAGACCCTGAGAAAGTATTCAACAATTTTAATGTTGCCATCCTTCTGTTCTCAGGGTCTGGACTAGACAGTGAAGGCCAAATCTTCCGGGTTTTTAAAACTTTAAAGTAGCCTTTCTTTTTTCTGCACTATTCCTCAAACTTCTGGCACACCAGTGGTCAAAACAAACCTTTAATTTTAGGGCAATTTTTGTAACAGTTCATGTTCTTTGTCCAAGTGTGGTTTCCCTACACAGGGCAATGTTTTCAGAGAGAATGATTACATCAAGTTTCACTTGAAGCCGGCTCAGAGAAGGTGCATGGTGGCTGGGACACAGGGCTGCCTTACACTAATCCCCCATTAAATAGAAACCTGGCAGGCTTCCCCGTAGGACTTACGACCCCATGGGGGGACCCAGACTGGATCAGGCCGTTCCTGAAGGACTGCACCCCATGGAAGACTGACCCACATTGCAGTCATTTATGAAGAATTGTTGTCTGTGGGATGGATTCAGGTCAGAGAAGTTCACAGAGAACTGTTCTCATGGGAGGGATGACCACTGGGGCAGAGGAAAGACTCTTCCCCCAGAGCAGCAGCAGAAACAATGTGTGATGAACTGACCATAACCCCCATGGCCTTTTGCCTGCACTGCTGGCAGGGCAAAGGTAGAGATGGGAAGAAAGAAGGGGTTGGGGAAAGATCTTTTAAGGCCTGCTTTTGCTTCTCATTATCATGCTCTGATCTTGTCAGCAATAAATTCAGTTAATATCTCAAATTCGAGCCTGTTTTGCCCATGACAGGATTTGGAGAGTGATCTCTCCTGGTCTTTATCTCAAGTCATAAACTCTTTCTTATATTCTGTCTCCCCTGTCCAGATGTTGAGGGGAGTGACAGAGAGACTTTGGTGGCTGCCTGGTGTTCAGTCAGGGTCGCTACACTACCTTACTCTATCTGTGAAGAAAAGGAACATAACTGCTGTGAGATGTTATGCAATCCATACAAATGCTGTGTCTGGAAAGAAAGAAGCAGGAAGTCAGTGAAACTGAAGTCAAAAGAGATACAGCTGCAGACTCCACTGAAATTAAATTGCTTCTTTTGAATTCACTATTTAATCTGCAACAGCCCTTGGAACCAACGCCCTGTCTTTTTCTTCCACTTATAAGCAGCAGCCACCACGAAAGGAGGGCTCTAGCTCCAGTCTTGTGTCCCAGCATAAAACTGTTTGGATTAACCAAAGTCAGCTCCGAAGAGAAGAAACTTCCAGAAAGAAATGGATTTCTGCAGCTTTTGTTATCCCAATTTCTGTGCACTTTTAGTCATCTTGTGTTTGTATACATCACAGCTTTCCATGAGACAAAAAGGTACAAGATTACCTCTCTTAATACGTTCATTTTTAGACGCTTTGAACAGGGAAGCATCTGAGATCTTCTGATCACCACAAGAATACCTCTTTATGGAAAAGAAATTGATGGACATTGCTGGAAATATGACTGGATTACCTATGTACTTAAAAATACTTGGTACCTCACCAAGATGTCCAGAAAAATTTCAGAATAATTCCATTTGAAGGAAACATGAAAGGTTCATATACAGAGATATGGATATCTATGGAAAAAGTAAAGTTTAAACACACTTCCATGTTTTGCCAGCCTTGTTCAGTTGTTTGTGAAAACTAGGGTGACATTACCTTGTTTTAAAAGTATACAGCCAAGATTTGAAAATAACGCCAGCCCCTGGCTTGCTTGAGTTGGTGCTTATTCCAATTCTTTTTGAAGTCATTGCAAATCTTTCTATTGACTTGAGCAGATGAATCAGACTCCTTAGCACTGAAGTGAATCACAGGTTAAAACAAAAGTACTTGTGTAATTTTTATGACAACCTTTTATAAAATTAGTGCTTTCTGGATAGCAGAACACTGATGTACTGCTGAGGCAGTACCATTTCTGTCTGAGACGTGGCTGAACTGCTTTTGTGTATATGAAGTTACATTTACCTGAAATAATTCCCTCTGTGGTTACTGATAAGTTCACCAGAGACACAAACTGCAGCATTACTGCTTCCATACTAACTGAGGACTTGAATATCCTTGGAAGAGTCAAAAATCTATATCAGTTCATCACTCCTTGAGTCCCTGTAGGACAGAAGCAAAAGTTACAATGTCAGACATAGTCAAACATATGAAGCAAAATGTTCCAGCACTTGCTGAGAAAATGCAAACTTACTGAAAATATAAATAGGGACTCGTTGGGGGTTTTTTTATTCCCCAAAGTACTCTAACATGGCAGAAGGAACAAGACTGACTACATGTCCTGACAGCATCTTTGGGTTGTCCCACATCTACTCTTGGAGTCCATTTATGACCACTCTAGTGGTCATGGAGCACCTCAGCAGACAGCACTGCCAAAACCTGACATCATGATACACTCTATGCCCCAGTAATAGCAATAAATAAATAAATAATGTTGTGATTTCAGAAAAGATGCTGTAATAGTTGATAATGTAACAATGTTATCACAGCTAAAATATATTCAAATACTAAGAAGTGCAAACAATTAAAGTTATTACCACAATAATGTGCAATAATAAGACTTGAAGAATCTTTTTTATTTCAGAAAATTTAGCACAGCTTAGTTCTGTGACTGTGATATTAGCTCTGAGAACTCAGCAGTTTTTCTCTCTCAGCAAAGCTGTACGAGGACAAGAAAACAGAAACAAGAAGCAAGGTAGAAAGCACCTGGGCAACTTCCTGTGGTGCATCACTTTTTCCTTCCCAACAAGTACAATTTCTCATATTTAACCTCTTGAGCCTTGGGGCCTTATCCTCTCATTGTACATCCTGAGAAGAATCTGACTCCACCTTCTCTCTAAGACTGTAGTTAGAATGCCTTTTACCCTTTTCTTCTCCATGTTAATCACTCCAATTCCTGCTCAGCAGTCCTTTACTCCAACTCACAAATCATCTTTAAGGCCCTCTGCTGAGCCAATATTTCTCTCACATTCAAATGTTGAGATCTTTCCCTTTGTCAGTGGATGTGTGTGATTATCACGTGAGAGCATGCTGAAAAGACATTAAACAGTTCAGCCCTCTTAACATCATCTGTTTATAGATACCCTCTCACAATAAGCAATAGGGATTTTTTTTGGTTTGGTTTTCCTCTTGATCCTAATATCCTTCTACACCATTTCTTGCTGCAGCAAGTGTCCCTTCCAGGTGAATCATTCTATTAGCTTTTTTTATGAGTCTGCCTTTTTAGATTGTTGCACTCATCTTTAATGTCCACTCCAGTTTAACTCTTGTTGACTTCAGCCAAATTATTTTCTTACTGCACCTCCTACATTTTCTTCAGAGAATCTGTGCCCTTGACTATATGACTTTGAGGGCTGCTATGTTGCTTTAACTACTTTATTCCCTTCAGTCTGTTTCACAAATCATCTTACAAAACAATAAGCTGAGGTAATTACAATTACTTTACTTAAAATCTGTTTGGTTTTAATAACAGTTATTCTGCATTCCTATTATTACAATCGCGAGTAAATACGCATATTCTGATGCACACTGTCATGCTGAAAAAACTAAGACTAAAAAGATGACATCCATTCATTTAAAATAAATAATTAAACAAAAGCACCATAATTTAAACAAATAGGTAATCAAGTTGAAGCTGAAAGCAAGTCCTACTTACCTCACGCACAAGTATCTTGTTAATTTACTTGAACAGGTAAGTGATAGTAAGCTGCAAACAGTGACTAAGGCAGCCTAAATAGACAAGTGAAATATAGGCAATGAACATTTACCATTCTCAACAAAAAATCCAAGTTTGAGGAAATCACTTTCATTCCTTTGAATTTGGCACTAAAATATCTTTAAAGTCTCAGGTGTCAGAATATTTATCAGATAGGCATCAGTTTGAAAATCACTGAGAGAATTTGAAAGGGCAGAAGAAGACAAAGGCCAGATTATTGTGCTGGAGTGATCCCACCTGGATGCCAGGTGTCCACCAAAGCCTCTCTATCACTCCCTTCTTCAACACAGTCGGGAAGAGAAAACAGAAGTTTCATGGGTTAAGATAAACACATGGAGAGTGCACTCATCCATTACCATCATTAGCAAAACACACTTGTCCTGAGGAAATTTGTTTCATTTAATAACAATTAAATCAGAGTAGAATAATGAGAAATAAAGCCAAATATTAAAAAACACTTTCCCCCCGCCCCTTCTTTCTTCTGGGGCTCAACTTTACTCCCAATTTTCTCTTCCTCTTACCTTGCCACAGGGCAGAGAAATGAGAATGTGGGATGTGATCAGTTCAACACAGGTTGTCACTGCTGCTGCTTTCTCCTCTTGGGGAAGACTCCTCCCTCTCTTCCCCTGCTCTTTCCCCTGGGCTGCAGTTCTTCACAACCTGCCCCAGTGTTGGTCACTCCCACAGACTGAAGTCCTTCATGGTCACATTGCTCTAACATAGATCCCTCAAGTGGTCACAAGTCCTGCTAGCAAACTGTTCCAACACAGGCTCCTCTCTCCACAGGGCCCCAGCTCCTGCCAGGAACCTGCTCAGTGCTGGCTTCTTACAGGGTCACAATTTCCTGTGGGCATCCAGCTGCACCAGGGTGGGGTCCTCCATGGGCTGCAGGTGTTTCTCTGTTTCCTTATGGCCCTCCAGGGGCTGCAGGGGCACAGCTGCCTCACGATGGGCTGCACCACGAGCTTCAGGGGAGCCTGAGTTCTGGCACTTGGGAGCACTTCCTTCTTCTCCATCCTCACCAGCCTTGGTGTCCGCAGAGCTGTTTCTCTCACATACTTCCACTCTGCTCTCTGGCTGCTGTTGGACAGGGGTTTTTTCCCTTTCTTAAATCTGTTGTCCAAGAGGTGTTGCCACTGTGGATGAAGTGTTCCGCCTTGGACAGTGGCAGGTTCATCTTGGAGCACGCTGACATTGGCTCTGCCAGGCGTGTGTGAAGCTTCTGGATGTTTCACACAGAACCCACCCCTGTAACACCCCGGCTACAAAAACACTGCCATGCAAACCCAACACATTTATGCAAAAAAAAAAAATACTACTAATAATAAATTTCATCATGCATTGCTATATATATTAAAAATATCTCTGTATTACTTATAGAAACACTCTCTATTACTAACTCTGATGGATTCCTCAAAAAATTAATTCCTTTATCTAAAAAAAGATATATTCTTGACTGAAGAAAACCAAGAAATTAATAGGAAATCATACCATTAAAATATAAAATATTAATACTTTAGAA
The DNA here is from genome assembly GCA_013400955.1 of Drymodes brunneopygia. Lineage (NCBI taxonomy): Eukaryota > Metazoa > Chordata > Aves > Passeriformes > Petroicidae > Drymodes > Drymodes brunneopygia. The sequence continues at coordinate 9,254 of VZTZ01039832.1, forward strand.
CAAGAATGAAATATTCTAATAAAAATGTATTGTAAGCATAAAAGATTCAAGGTTGAAATTTAGTAAATAGAGTTACTTTATAAGAATAAGCTTTAGGTTTGGAATTAGAATGATCTGAAAACACTGAACACATTAAACATGACCTTTAAGATTCAATTTCGTGTGTGGGAGTGTGAGGTTAATGAAATAGCTGAAAGATCATATTTGTAAGAAATCTGCCTGCTGGTGGAAGTAATGTTAGTACAGCCAATGCTGTTAACATTCTCCACAGTCAGTGGACTCTAAGGTCTGACATGTTATTTATTTGATGAAGTGTTTTATTCTTAAGCTCCATTTTTTGTATTGCGTTTGTTTTCTTTATGTTTTCCAGGATTTCAAATGCAAAAATTAGAAGGTGACCTTTTGGCTAGGCCAAAACTGTACAGCCAAAACGTGGGGAGCATTTGGACTGAGAAAGAAGTTGTTGCTTATTATCCTACATTGTTGGGAATGCTCTTGTTAGTACGTGAACTGCAAGACAGATATTAAAATAGCTATGTTTGTGCATATGAAAAAAAGCTGTTTGTCTTTCCATCACTCAGTATGTTATATACATAATCTTTTCTCTGTAGGTTTTTACATTTATTTATTCTGGCAAATAAGCCTTTGGCTCCCAAATTCAACAAGTAATTCGCCTCACTAGCAGAATCATATGGCTAATTAATACCCACAATAAAAAGAAGCCGTCAAACAATTTAAAATCTTATCATGAAGATTGATATGAAAGCTGATGATTCAGGTTGGGTTTCACACATGTTCCTCAAGAAATCACTCCTATACTGTTTCCTTTATGTGGAAGATCAGTAATGGGTAGTAGTCTGAGGGCTGCACCAGGCTAGGAAGTTTCCTGGTGATGTCTTTGGTGCAGGCTTGGTCAGTATATTAGACCTTCTGTTCCCCTTAAAAGGGAATTGCCTACAGCTATAACCTGTCTTTTCTTTCTCTTGGAAGTGGTTGTAATAGGGGATGTTACTCCTTGATTTGACCCCTTCTTTTTGGGTTGTCCCAATGTGGGTGTCCAAGGCTTTCATACCAATCAATACACGTCGGTTTACATTACAACTCCAAATCTGTTTTTCAGGGATCCTCAATGCAGCACAAACTTCCTTTTATTCAAACCTTTTATTCTGGTTTCTCCCCAGAGTCCCCACCCGATCTTTCCATGTTTACACAGTTCACTTGAGACTGTGGAGGGGGAGTGTTATCCTTTCCTCTGCCTGAACCCTTTTTGTCCCTCAGTACATGGTATCCTACTTTTTCTTTAGTTCTTAATTGCATTTAGGTCTCCCACCTCCCAATTCCACTTTTCATTTGCATCCCTCGCTCCTAGTCTGTTCATCCTTGAGTCTCCTGACTCTTCTTAGGGTTCCTGACATGGGCTACTCTTCCCAAGCTGCTTATCCTAATCTACTCTCTCTGATATCCCAGACATTCCCAGCATTTTTATGGTTTTTTTTAAAATCAAATCTCTCTGTCCTTCCTACTTAGGGGGCAGCAGCAGGAGAAGCACAGTGGAGAGCCCTCCACACCCTCCCAGGAGACCAAGGCAGCAGCAACAGCTTGGTTGGTTTCAGCCCAGGCAGCTGTGGTGGAGACACTCACAGATGGGAGCTGCAGCATCCGTATCCACCACAGGCACTGCTGAGAACACGAAAGGGGAGATTTTTTCAAAGCCTGGAGAATCTGCCAAATTTAGGCAGTTTCTCTCAGCAATCGTGCAATGTTCATCCATGACAGAACCAGACCTGACCAGCTTTTCAGTTTGTATGCCAAGCATCAAAGTTCCTTACCACAGAAGAGATCTCCCTCTCCCCTTTCTTTCATTCTCAGAAGCTGAAAAAAACCTCTAATGTTAAAATTTTATAAGCAAAATAAAGCATTCAATCCCCAGAAGCTGGTAAGGAAAGTTCAGCTTTCACAGTTTAAGTTTGGCAAAGTTAAAAGAAAATTAAAACAGAGACCTGCAAAAGGAAATGTGAAGAAATGTGAATTACGGGCAGTCCCACTGATGTTGTTAGCATGGATACACATAATCACAGAATGATTATATGAAGGTGCTTTATTAGAGCGCTGGAACCCCGGGGTAGGACACCCAAATCAAGAGTTCAACNTCCAAACACTTAGATATAGCAAAAACTCACTTTGTACAGCTGTCAGTACACTTCTGTCAAGAAAGAGGGTCTGTAGCAGTGGACCTGGGCAGGAGCAGCAGCTATAAATTAACACTAACTCTTGGATACAGTAGAAATACAGAAAAGCAGCTGTACAGGTGTAAAAGAAGGTAAGTGAAGTACTATCTTTCTGTTTTCTCTGTGTATGTTGTGCTGTTGCCTTAACACTGAGTCACTGCTGGCTCCAGACAGGCCTACTGCCTACAGCCCCATAACACAATTCATTGCCTGTGAAACACAGGTGTTATTTCTACAACAGCAGGAACTTTAATTCTGCTGTGGGTTTTATAATAGTTTACAACAGGGATAAATTCAAATTACTGTTTTGGAATGCATTCCTATCTTTCTCTCTCTCTCTCTCTTTTTTTTTTTTTTTTTTCCTGGTCATTATGGAGGCTTTCCACCTTTAATACAGGATTTTCTGCTTCCAGAGCCATTGAGCTACATTTGCTAAGTTGACTGTCCAGGCATAAACAAATACCTTCCCTTTCTTGCTCTTATTCCTCAGATACATTTTTCCTGCTCTAATCTTCCCACACTGCTTTTTTTT
>VZTZ01039855.1:0-10949 GCA_013400955.1 Drymodes brunneopygia
TAACTGAAAGGGATCTGTAAATTTTGCTGAAAGTGCTGCACAGGAGATGGTACTGCAGCTCAGTTATGAATGAATAGGTGACAACGGGCATCTGGGTAAAACCTGAAGTTTAATCTATGCGTAGCAAGACAACATTCTGCTTACTTATCACAGATTCATACAGGGAAACGATTCAGATGCTTTATAGCTTCTCTAAGTGTTGACTTGATAATGTAAGCAATCTGAGAGAACTGGAGAGAAAAACCAAAGTGCTTAACAGAGAGTGCCAAGGAGAAAAAAAACCATCAGAAACATAGTCTGTGTACCAAAATGACAATGATCCTATCAATGGGCTGTGAGCAGATTCTGAAATCCAAAGATCTTTAAGACAGATGTAACATCATTATTAGATAGTCCTTAAAAGTCAGTTTTTAACTTTATAACTACAAGTGAACTAGGTGGATTGGGAGTAATGAAATCTATTTTATCAATAATATGCCTAAAAATAGGATTAGAAAATTCTTGTACCAACAGCTCTACTTCAGTTTGTCTTGTGAGCATCCTTTAAAACCAGTGAAGAGAAATAACCACCTCTAGAGCACAATGCATCTCAGCAATGTTGGACTTGTACAACGGGGAGTTGAGCAGCCATCTTCCTAGAAAGACCCACTTCCCTGTTGTAGATTAGAACATATCTAAATATCAGATTTCTGGAGTTGGATGTACTACCTTTAATGTTTAGTAAGGTGTTAGCCATATGTCTGTATCTTTACCAAAAAGAAATTATGTTTCTTAGCTTAAATATTTCCAGGCTATTATGCAAGGACAATGCCATTAACCTGTCTTCGAAATGTGGTCCTGAGATCTTATTTGAGAGAGTTAAGGATGATTTTATAGATGTAAAAATGAAAGCAAAACCCAGTCTTCTGACTTCTTTGTGCAGGTATTGTCAAATGTCAGTTTCCCTGGAAGCCTTAACAGCAACCCTGGCAGTTTCTGATGCACTTGACTGAAAACAATTGAAATTGCAAGTGAATTGCAATTGCTACAAAAGCTTGAGTTACCACTGCAATTTCTGATGGCAATTTCCTTGGCATTCAGTGAGATTTTGAAAAGTACTTTAGTTGCAATTAATAGAAAAAATGGTGTATCAGTAATTTCCTTTGGTCAGAAACCAAATTCTGATTGACATATATTCAAATAACATTGCCATGAATGTTAGCTGCAACTTTTTTTTCTTTTTAAGTGAAGTAAATATGATTAAATGTCTTTATAAGTACAAGACATGAAGCATGCAATTACTTGGCTAGCAAGTAAATACTAACTGGCAAACTGTGTAGACAATCTGGAGATCAGATATTTGGACCTTCCTGGTGGTCCCAGAGTCTGCAGTGAAGACTTAATGGCATAGGGGCTGAACTATTCTTGCAGTTGAGTAGGTGGTTCTCTGCAGTTCAGAGCTAAGACAAATAACGAGCAAAGGCAGGAAAATATTTACTGCCACTACACATTCTGCCACCATACATCATGTACCAGCATTGTGACTGAAAATAACTTTCCTGGCTCAGACTATCAAACTATCACATACTCCACCAATAATACAAGGTGTTTGTAAATGAAGGAACATGTAAATGCCAGCATTTATAACATCCTAACCACATCTGTGTCACTACATTCATTGTAGGAGTCAAAGCATGTGTTTATCTTATCTAAATTCAGGCACCTATAATGTTTTAATTAATATTTTGATCTTACTAAGCAGCTCATGCAGTCAATGGAAAAAGATGGGACTTTCCAGAAGGCAAGGCTGAGCTGCAAAAAGTTAAATTACTTTTTGGAGCGTCATACTTGTCTCCATTAACTATTAGGGAATTCAGTTACTGGATATGTACCTTGTGCGCTCCTAAGTTCTTACTAGGGGTGGAATGACTTCAAATCCACGTGAATAAAAATATTATTGCGGAGAGTGTAAAGAAAATGATACATACAGTATCTAGAGGACTGAATTTCTTTTTTTTTTTTTGTTCTTGGGGTTGCTCTGATATTCAGTCTAATATTACTGCTAGGTATGGCAAACATCACCCAGTTATAAATGCCATGTTTAACCTGAAGCACTTGACTTGGCCTAGTAACTATATTCTTGAGTTTTATCATTTAATTCCTGTTTTTTCATATGGGAAGTCACATGTGAAATAATGCGTAGTTTCTAATTTATAGAAACAACCAAGTTCAATCAATATTCAACTTATCTTCATTGTCTTCTCTTTTGATGTAAAAGAAATCGCACTGCATGTAACAAGTCAGACAAAGTTTATCCATTGCAGTGTTTTCACCTTTTAGAAAGAGACTCAGTCTGTCTCAACTAGAAATATGTTGGCCTTCGGAGACTTATAACTCATCTAAATTCCAAACAGNTTATAGCTCATCTAAATTCCAAACAGAAAATTAGAGATTAGTGTATTCGATTCAAGATACCAAGAAATGTCTTTGGGTCCTATATCTCATACCCTGAAAGGCATCTATAATCTTCCTGGGAAACAGGAATCACAACTTTAGAGTCTTTTCTCCAAGACAATGAACTGACTGCTAGGCAAGGGGGAAATGTATGTCTGCGCATTTGTCTGAACAAACCCTGTCCCTCTTCCTTGGTGTACTCTTTTTAACTGACTGTGTTGTACCTGCCTCAAAATTGCCTTCACTGAAATCTTCTGATGAATGGCTAATGAGAAATAAGAATGTCTGAATCCAAATAAAGTAAGTTCAGGGCTGAATTTTAGGTGTGTGTGTCTCATTTTATATGTATATATTAAAAACTAATAAAATCTAAAATTACAGGGTAGTTTTGATGAAGACCACTGCCAGAGGTTCCAAATCCCATACACTACAAAATCTGACTAGCTGTTACAGTCACTGATATTTAAGGACTTTGTGGTCTTCATTTTAAAGCACAAGTATGTATTTATATATTTACATCCTTGAGCTAAACCATCAAAGGCATCTTTGTAAGCTACAATTTTTAGTAAAAATAAATTAAAATTGTTCTGAATGCTACTGAAATAACAATCTGGGGCAATCCATCTGGAATTCATTTTACTTCATGTTACAGACTTAGTGTCACTGCTGTCCAATTTGACACCAAAAAGCACAAAACATAACATTGACATAAGGATATAGTTATGTTTATAGCACAGAGGTAGATTTTTTTCCCATTATTTTCAGAGTAGTATCCTTAGAGCTGGCACCCTCAACTGGATTTCAGAAAAAACTATCTGTGGTGGTCATGTTAAAATGCAGCAGAAAAAGCCTATGGAATGAAGAGCTGTCAGTCCAGCTACTGTTCTTAGTCAAGCACTTCTGTTGTACCCATTGGGGGAGGCTGCAGGGCTGGAACAGGAGCCAGGCTTTTCCAGACGTGCTTTGAGGAAATAGGTACAGCACAAGTCTGCTGGCTGCCTCAGTGCTTTTTTCTCAGGGTCCATTAAGTCATGCCAATTAAAATCAATAGAGGGTTTTTTTCTTTAAAAAGCAGAATAAAATTTGATCTTTTTCTTTTTTTTTCTTTTCCTGACACCACATTCAATATGCTTATGTAATATATTTTTTTAAACATCTAGAAATCTTAGTCTCCACAATGACTGCAGTTGTAAGAACTTTAAGTACTTGAAAGGGATAATAGAAAGGCGAAGGCAATTAGATTACTCTTCAGAATGGGCAGAACTTAGAGATGATCTAAGTATGAGCCAAAGCTAAATAAAAATTTGCTTTCAATAAGGGTAATGACATCAAATTTGGAAATAAAAGATTATTACCAACAATAGATTTATAAAAGTGAGGTGTCTTAATTTGATTTAGAAAAGAAAGCTGTAAGGATTTTCACAACCTCAAGTCAGAAAACACAGTCTTCCTCAGCCCCAACTACAGGTTGATCCAGCTCTCTTAAAGTATGGATCCTGTTCATTCAAGAGAGAAAATAGGTGTCTCTTTAATTCCAAGTATGTCTGTGTATATATACGTGTGGAAATTCATGAAGTGATTTACTCTTCACATATGCTTACATCTTTTCTTTGGAACATAAAAGTCTACTTTACACCAGATGCCTACATTATGTTTTGCTAAATTTAGGTGGAGTATTCACCTAATTTAAGGGGAAAAAAAATCCTCAAAACAGATTTAAACTGAAAGCAAGATGATACTGGAGACAGTTTCATCAAAGATAAATGCAATTACTTGTACTAATATATTGTTACTTAATATAGGATTCATTTCTTCAGACATGAAATGTAGTAGAACAAATCTGTTTAGACATCAGTAAAACATTTAATACAGTGCTGTAAGATGCTATTAGTCAGCCAAAGGGTTAGGGTTGGACAGGTATTAGCACACACCTTATAAAAATAAGAAAAAAATGGAGAGTAGCTGGACTTGAAGAGGGCTTTTTTTGAAATTCCACAAGGGTTATTCATGGAATGCAGCTTCTTTAATAGACTCATTTATAGGCTTGGCAGAAAACCAAGCAATTTGCTAAAGAAATTAGCAGATCATGAGCAAAATAGATGACCTTAAGAAAGAAGTGTTAGACTGAAATAAACTAAATGAAATTTTAATAGTATTGAATGTTTGGATGTGAACATAAAGGTCCATAACAAATGACTCTGTTAAAAGCTGCAGCCAAGATTTTTAGAACCCAGAAAGAGGGAGAAAATGGAAGTCTAAGAGCTCATCCCAGAGAGATTATTAGCTAAGCAGTGGGATTGGCCATGAAAAGAAAGAGGGGCTACTAAAATCTATTAAGCAAAGCATTTCCAATGGAATTGTGAAATACTGTATGAGGCATAGGTAAGACAATCATAAAATCCCAGTTCTGTGAACTGGGAAATACTTTTGGAAAGGCATAGGGAAGATGCAAACATCTGCCAGCCCAGCACTGGTGAGGATGCTGAGCACCACTTCCCCTACTGATGCCTGAAGGGTTTTTTGCTTTTTCTCCCAAATACTTTTTACACNCATTTTCACCTACCAGGACCAGGGACTGGGGCTCCCAAGTGAGAAGGTAGAAATTTTGTACAGCTCTGTAAAACTCCTCCAGCTTCCTACTTCTTATGCCAGAACCCAGAGCAAAGCTCTGTGAACTCATGGTGCCCCTGCTGCGGCTCAGGGGACAGAGTTACTGTATTTTACTCTGGAAAAAAGCTGAAGCAGCATGATCTGAAAGAAGTCAGTGGTGCAGATGACTCATGGAGCTCAGTATGAGTGTGTGATGGGGTGTCCCTTCCTTTTCCTTCCACACAGATGATCTCCCACTCATCACAGCTCATGCCATAGGAAAATCCTATTTTGAGTCGTGTAGTAGCAAGACAGTAGTAAGTAGCTGCAAAACTTTAAATTTAGAAAAATTACCTCATCTAGTAATCAGAAGTGGTAAAAGAAAGTGGATTTTGGTGGACAAATAAGCTACTTTTGTATAAATGTATCCAGGGACAAGGCAAAGAATGAAGTGATACAGCAAATATATTCTATTACAACTGTGTTTTCCCTAAATTGACNAGTGAGAAGGTAGAAATTTTGTACAGCTCTGTAAAACTCCTCCAGCTTCCTACTTCTGATGTCAGAACCTAGAGCAAAGCTCTGTGAACTCATGGTGCCCCTGCTGCGGCTCAGGGGACAGAGTTACTGTATTTTATTCTGGAAAAAAGCTGAAGCAGCACAATCTGAAAGAAGTCTCAGGTTAGTGGTGCAGATGACTCATGGAGCTCAGTATGAGTGTGTGATGGGGTGTCCCTTCCTTTTCCTTCCACACAGATGGTCTCCCACTCATCACAGCTCATGCCATAGGAAAATCCTATTTTGAGTCGTGTAGTAGCAAGACAGTAGTAAGTAGCTGCAAAACTTTAAATTTAGGAAAATGACCTCATCAGAAGCAGTAAAAGAAAGTGAATTTTGGTGGACAAATAAGCTACTTTTGTATAAATGTATCCAGGGACAAGGCAAAGAAGGAAGTGATAACAGCAAATATATTCTACAACTGTGTTTTCCCTAAATTGACTGTTTCAGACTTTTCCATGTGACATCAGCAGGTCTTAGAAAATATACAGAATGAACAGGCCACTAAAGTGTGACCAGATTGAAATGCAGCCAAATTTATGCTGATAGAACATATTTCCATCCAACAATGGTGAGGTATAAACAGCAGGGAGTCCTATTTTATGCTTATCTAGTCTGTGAGTTACTGTGCACTAATGAGCTGCAGATGAGATAGATTCTTTGTAGTCATTGTTTTCCTTTCCCCCCCTCCCTGTTCTTTTTCTTTCTTTCTTTCTTTCTTTTAATGTTTTGTTCTTTTTGTTCTTGCAGTTGCTGTTCTCTGTGGGTTTTTATTTAGTGTCTTTGGCTTCTAGAGAGAATTCTCCCATATATTTTACCTGGTTGTAAGTGTAATAAGTTTTAAGTATCTTAACATATTCTGTCCTAAATATCTACAATTTCTCTTCTACTTCATGGAATTGCTTGAATGCATTCTCAATGGAAAATATTAGTGTAAAGGAAAATATCTAGCAGCCTTAGATCTGTATTTTTGTTTCCTTTATGCTTCAAACAAGGCAACAAATTTTAAAACAATGAAGGGTAAGTTAAGATAACAAAAAGTAAATATCAGACCCCTACAGAATACTACCTCTTTACCAAGTAAATGCGAGAAACACAATTTAAGGTTTATGGATTATTTATACCTCTCCTTGAGAGGAATAACAATTTTTCAACCATCTAACAAACATATGGGCAATGGAACTATTGAAACACATGGAGATAATTTTATTCGTTTAATTATACTTACTGTTTTTGTGAAGTTCTAAATCAAGAATGTTTAACAATGAACAAAATTTTTAAAAATAAAATTCAGCATTTTATAAATATAATAAATTTTATATTAATATACTTTGTCCATCAAGCTCATTAAAAGGATTATATGCTTTCAGCAATCTAGAGAACTGATTGTTTTACTTCCACAACTGAATGTACCTATTGAATTAGCTATGAGTTTTTAATGCTATTGACATACTTATTCATGAATAATAATAGCAATCCATTTTCATTCTTCTAGATGTGTATTATATATCAGAAAACTCTGGGTGGGGAAACACATATACTAGATCACCTGGTCAATATTAGAATTATTCATAGTTCCAGAGGCATCAGATTTTTGCCAGGGTCGGCAGAAAATTGCCAGTCAATATTAGCAAATTATATAATTTAGAATTAATCTTGCATTCTCTTTTCAGTATCAGAAAAATATTTTGAAATAATTATCTAAATGGACTTGAGGCAGTGGAAAACATATCTGTAATCTTATTGTGGAGCTAATTAACTCTGTCCTTTGTGTTACTTTGATGTGGTTTCGTAGTTTATATTGCTTAATTTTGGATTATGCAATTCAGCATGTCTACATTATAGAGTGGAAAATGTTGCACTATGCCTACAGCAAAATGTGAGTGAGGAAATATTGGCACGGGAAGGTTGATCCTGTAGTGCACTCAAGCTTATTATTCGTCTCTTAAATGAGAAAAGCTGGCTCTTGCAAACAAGATGGTGATTTATCACATAGTTGAAGTGAGAAGCCAAAGGTTAGTAGAGGCATATGAAAATGAAACTCTTTCATGCTTTAGTTGAGTAAGGAGTTGGTAGTGTTATGCTATTATGGTTTATAATATAGATTATATTAATATATATACACTAAAAAAGAGAAAGAGTGAAATTCTAAATAATGTATTTATAATCATAGCAATCATTTTACTTCTTAAGGAGACACAGTAGACAGCTCCCTGCCTATGCTGAGTAGTGTAGCTGAAGCTCTACTCTAAAAGGAATCCCCACATCAGGAGAACATAACCCTTACAGTTCTGGATATGGGGACTCTGATGACAGAAATAAAAAACATTGAAGCAAAATTCTGATTACAGCCCTTAGATTTCATTCTTGGCACTGGAACAAGTCACAGATGCTAAGTTACTTATAAAAAATAACATACTGTTCATGCAACTTCACTGTTTTCCCTAGGGAATAGTTTGTGCCTAAGCACAATATAATATGATTTATCAATATATATTTACTGTAGAACATGTGTTTATCTGACAAGGAGACCATGCAGGGGAAAAGTGACCTGTCACTATCTTCAATGTAATTACAATTTCCATAATTTGAAGCAATTATTTCACATATCATCACTATAAAATTGACTAGTGTGTTAGATCCTAGAACTTTTCCCATGGTACAGATTTCCTGGGGGATGGATTTATCCCTATAATGACATTTGGATTATTTCAAAAGAAGGAAATGTCTTAATTTTGCATTCCATACTCAAATGCTTCTTAGATTAAACATGATTATTAATATTGAGCTATGTTGTAAACCTAAGTATGACAAAGCAGCTTCTTAACTAGATTTTAATTAGCAGATAACAGATATGCTTTTCTTAAGCTGTTGATGATGGTAACTGAAGTTCCACTGCTCATTAGCATTACTGTGGTGACATGACTTGTGCTCTTTATTACCCCTTGGCTATGAGACAGCACGTGAAGATTTCCTTACTATTTTACCTGACTCAAAGGCAAAGAACTGGGCCTTTACTGTACACATGTGAGATCTCTGGAACAACAGAATTTCTTCTCAGTTCTCCCAACTCTGCTCTAATATATCGGTTAAATAATAATTAATGCATTCTGGAACAGAATAGACAAGCCATAAAGCAAAAAATTACCCAAATGGAAACAAACCCAGCAGGGTAGATTTAGAAAAGACTAAGTATCATTTTAAAACGTAAATCCAGAGCATAAGCACCACTGAAGCATTGATCTGTGATTATTCCTAATATTTAAAATTTTGATGTTCTTCTTGGCAACTTTGAAAAATAGTGCTCTTCCAGATAATATCTGGGCATGGTTCAGGAAACAATACAAGGACTACTCTACCTAGGGGGGTTGGATGACATTATGTTCTTGGAGATGCAGATAGTGGAACATTTTAGCTTTATGGATGCATGCCATGAGATACATGGATGTATGGCCTCTGACTTATAAAATGGTTTTATTTAGTAATACTTCTGCAGCCAAGGAAACCTTATTCTTTCACATGAGCAGGGCCTATTACAGAATTGCTACTTTTCAAAAGAAGAGGCGGTTGCAGTTTCACACCTCTCCAGGCTGTGTTGTAGTTGCATCAGCTGCAGTTCTTTGGTATTGATGTTATTTGCTCTCTTATTTGAGGTTAAAAGTGGCTGAATACAATCTAGATAATGCTGGCAATTATGAGCTATATTTCATTGGTTGTATTCATAAAGCTACTAATACACTGTTGTTCACTTTTTACACAAATAAATTTTAATTCAGTCTGAAATCTATCTCTTGGTTTATTCATTTATGTTTCATAATTGAATGGAATGCAGAATGGAGAAGATGCTATTCAGAGTGACTTTCCCCCATAAACTTTTGTTAAATATCATAAAATTTGTTGCCAAGACAATCAAAGTCATCCTTGAGACCAGACACTGAATTTTTTATGCTGTAGTTTCCTGCAGTCATCAGCACGCAAGAGAAATAACACCGCCTTGAGGTTTTTCATCACGTGAAAACATTTGTCAAGCTGACAGTTTGGCTACTTCACAAAAATACATAAAGTTCATCAACAGTGCATAAAAAAGTTGTAAAGTAAAGCTCTTTTTATTCCATTTCAAGATCTATGATTAATGAGATATAACCTAGTTTGAATAATTTGTGAGTTCTTGGTATCTCCCACATGACATTTGTAGATAGTTGCTCCTTTTACAAGAATTTTTCTTACATTTATATACGAAAAGGGATTAATCATCCTTCCAGTTAGTCACCCTTTTTGTCTCTTACCCATCAAAAAGACTTGGCCTTCCAGAGAGTGTTTCCACTAAACACTCTTGCCATACTATTTGGTTTCTCCACCACACACTCAGTTTTCATCTCTTTTGGCAAAACTATTTTTCATACGACAGCTTATATGGAGTGTGATGTTAGCAAGGTATTTGAACAGAAAAAGATATTGTTGGTCTATTTTCAATTTCACATGTAAGGAAAACTATTTGAATTTGAGTTGGCATACAAGCACTAATAGTGTTCATGCAAGGCAAACAATAAATAATTGCAAACATCAGCAGTGGTGGAATTGTACACTTGTATTTGACAAACAACCTCCGTGTCCAGCGACAGAGTATATGGGTATATGCCAGAAAACAAAAAGAGTGAAAGTAAATCAGTTAAAGTACAGTCAGTATCCACTTAAGCAGAAGACAAATGGTCACCTTAAAGAATTATTTCACTTCATTCCAATGGAAAGGAGAGGTGCTCCAGTCCTCTGACCATCTTCATGGATTCCTCTGGGCTTGCTCCTATAGGTCCATGTCCTTCTCATGCTGGTGGCCCCAGAGCTGGATGCAGCACTGCAGGTGCTTTCATGAGAGTGCAGTAGAGTGGCAGAATCACCCCCTCAGCCTGCTGCCTAAGCTATTTTCGATGCAGCCCAGGATACAGGTGGTTTTCTGGGCACATTTTCATGTCATGGCAAGCTTTGCATGCCCCAAATTCCCTAAGTCCTTCTCCCCAGGGCTGCTCTCAATCCATTCTCCACCCAGCTTATTCTTGTGCTTGATATTGTCCATGTGCAACAGCTTGCACTTGGCCTTGTTGAACTTGATGAGGTTTGCACAGTCCCACCTCTCAGGGCTGTCAAGGTCCCTCTGGATGACATCTGTTCCCTCCAGTGTGTCCACCAGACCACTCAGATTGGTGCTGTCAGCAAGCTTGCTGACAGTGTTCAGTCCCACTGGCCATGTTGCTGGTAAATATATTAAACCCTGCCAGTCCCAGTACCAGCCTTTGAGGAACACCACTCACTGGTCTCCACCTGGAAGCTGAGACACTGATTCTGCTGTGTGGTGTACAGTGAAAAGAGGAAGG
>VZTZ01039856.1:0-42667 GCA_013400955.1 Drymodes brunneopygia
TAGGGAGTTTTCAAAATACTTTTGTGTAGTTTTAGGAATGAATTTGATATGTTCCTGAGTGTGAACTTTTATTTGTTTTATCCTTATGACCTTCAACTGGTTTTAATATGCTGGTGTCAATGCTAAAAATATTTTATCAAGAATATTTCAGATTACTTGTAACAGTGGTAATAACTGAATGCAAGCCAACTCTGGTTTAGAAGCCTTAATTAGGAAAGCTTATTTGGGAAGTGGTTTCATTTATCACCCTGACCTCAGGAGTTTGTTCACCCAACAGTTTCTTTTTACTTTTGTTCTTTTGAGGCACACTGAATTACACAAAATGCCAGCTTTAAACTGAGGTGACAGTGTTATATTTGCCTCTACTTGTAACACTTTTGTGTCACCTGGTATGTGATTTGCACCATTTGCAAGGCATTGTAGTTACAGGTTATTTGCCAGTTTGAATTCTGAATAGTTTATTATTACAGATAAGAATTTATCAGGGCAGTTAACCTAAAATATGTCTCAGTTAAAAAGCACATTGTGTGATGGTCCTCTTGTGCAGAAGACTTTGATTTATCCTGAACCTCAAAAATAGTCTCCCTGTCTGTATTTGCAATCCGACAAAAAATACATTATTTACTCTGGAACTTCATCAAGGGCCAGCAAGCTGAATGCCATTAAATAGATATATTTAGTTTAGTTTGTATTAATAAGCTGTGTCTGTGGAGAGAGAAATATGCTGCGTTCTGGTAGGTCACACAAGTTAATATTTGTTTGTGTCATGATAGAAAGTAACCTTGCTTTCTAAATTCAAAGTAATTTAAAAAATTGCTCATAGTATCAGCATTCTGACTTCTACATATGTTTGAGGTGACTGTTCCAATTAAGTCACTTCAGTCCAATTTACTTGCATGGCATGCTCAGTAATCATGCAATACTATATTTCCTGTTTGTTTTTAGCAAAAGTTAGTTCCTTTGAAATTTATTCGGCTGACTCAGGGTTTTGGGGTGTGGGGTTTTTTTTGGTTTGTTTTTCTTTTTTAATTCAATCATTTTAGTTAGTTTGCTATTCAATGTTGTCATGTCACTTGGCAGGAAGTATTTGTCTCTATCCAGAATAATTCATTTTTAAGTAGGATAAAGTAGCTTAATCCCATTTCTGGCTCTGCGTATTTATTTTTTTTCTCTATATATAATAATGCAATGTCTTCATGAATGCTATTTTTCTGGTTTTTATAGAAGTCATTTCAGATTTAAGAATATGTAATGATTTCATACAGTGAGAGACTGTAATTTGATTCTCACATTATCTTTGAGCTGAAATGTGTAATACCTGCCGACGCTACAGCGCACAAGATTTATACTCTTGTATTTACAAATGCAGTAAGTAGAAAATAGAACTGTCACTCTGAAATGGTCTCTGTAAAAGGTACAGGCCTTAAAAACATGTGCTCTGTAGAACTGTTTGAAAAAGTCTTCTATAGGTAGGTCAAGTTGATGAATTTCCTTATGTGAAGAATGACATGAGATTTGGATTTGGTTTGGGGTTTTGGAGGGTTTTGCTTGTTTTGTTTTGGAAATCTCCCTCTGGCCAGTGATGATGGAGGCATGGGTTCATCCTTTCAGCTCTGATGACACTGGATTTCAGGCATGGGAATTCTGCAGCCTTTTTCTACCAGCCTGGTATGCCGGAGCTGAGCTGCCGCAGTGTGGGCAGGTGGCAGCCCCTGTGATTGTGGAACTGGGGGAAGAGGTGATCCATTCTTCAGTCACCTCCTTCCAAAGCCAGTGTGAGGGCAGTGCCAGGTCAGCCAGACTCCAGTGCTGAAATGCTCTGTCACTGATGCTCACTGCTGCAGCCTGTGCCATGGCCTGTGACCCTCCTGTTTTTTTCCTGGAAGTCCCCCTTGCTGGTAGTGACTGTGTGGCCAGGTGCTTTTTGCTCTGTTTCCTGGGTAAGGGTCATGGGGATGATGGAGAGTGAATCTGGTGGTTGAGGGTGATGTTTCCTTCTAAGGGAAAGGGTGAGATCATCCCCCAAAGTTTGCCTAAGTTAGAATTCAGGGATGAGTAGTACAGAGTGATTAACAGCTGTGTGCCTCAGACTGTCACCAGTGATCAGGTGAATCCTGGAAGTGAGTTTCCAGTTGCAGGTTACTTGAGGCTAATTGTTTCAGCTGGAATTGCAGTTGGAGAGGAGGGCAAGGCCATAAGCAGGGTCCTTTGCCCTTCTTGTCTAGGTCATGGTCAATGGCTTTGTCTGTGTTGTTTCATGACTTGCAGTAGGTTAATTTACAGCTCAGGTATTCCTCCCTGCCCCAGAAGATGTCCTGATGTTTTACTGCTGACAAGAATTTTTCTTGTTCCTTCTGCAGATTGTTACAGGCTAGTTCAGATAGCTGCAGGGCAGAATGGCCTGGTTGAGAACACAGCACCTGGTTACACAGCAACCCCATTGTGGCTCTGGGTGTGCAGGCAGGAGGGTTCACTGCTCCAGTTCAACAGGACAGCATTATCTCCCTGCCAGGCAGGGTGCCAGCTGTGTTCTGTTACTCATGAATCAATGGAGAACCTTTGGCCACAATGAAGAGTTGTTTAGCTTCTGCCTGAACACTTGCTAAACAGTAAAGAAACACGCACTGGTTATCTGACATCTAGATCCAGATTGTGCTTTATTTATCTCAGTTCTGGTGCATGATTCTTCCCCATGTTTGGTATCACACAGTATTTGTGAGAGCCTGTCCTGGGTTGACTATATNGTGTGAGAGCCATTGAGAACTTTGAGAATTTATAGCTGACTACTGAAATATCTGGTGGTAAAAGCTAAGCTGTAAAGTAACTGAAATCAGTGATGATGGCTATATTAATGTGCAAAGCCTGAAGAAGGGTGCTGTCTCTTGAGCACCCAGAGGAGAGTAGAAGAAATGGAACCTTCAACTACATATAAATGTGAAGTGACAACATGCAGGAAGAGTGAAAAAGGAAACAGAGGGAAGAGTGTCATCTCTGGTTTGGGCTTAAAGGCTAGGAAGGTGTGCTTTGAGTATTACTGGCAATGTGTGATGAGTGCTTAAACTGTGATTTTTGACTTGATGTGTTACTGGAATGTGTCAGGTCAATGGAGGCTGTGCGGGGTACCACATAAGTCCTGGTGGCTGGAATGGCTTTTGGGTAATGCTGGTTAGGTGGCCTTGCAAATCAGGGTGATGGGGTTGGACTTTGAACATCTTTACAGCCTTTCTAGTAAAGCAGCTAAGAGCAGTTTTATGTTTGGCCTAAAAATAAATCTTGTTTAGATAAGAATTTAATAACTCCTTCCCACTTGTTCCAGACTGAAAAAGAAAGACACTATAAAAATATTATTTCCTAATCCAATGTCTGGAAGGACTAAGGGAGCAAGCAGACATGTAAATCTAGTAACTCTACCATGAATTCTCAGATGTTTAGATTAAATTTTAGACTTTTTTTTCAGATATAGGAATTATTGCTCTCTACAGCTTCCTGAAAGGAGGCTGTAGCCAGGTGAGGATTGGTCTCTTCTCCCTGGAAACCAGTGACAGGACAAGAGGAAATGGCCTCAAGTTGCACCAGAGGAGGTTCAAGTGGGACAACAGGAAGAATTTTCTCACTGAAAGGGTGTCAGGCATTGAAGCAGACTGCCCAGGGAAGTGGTAGAGTCACTGTCCCTGGGGGTGTTTAAGAAACAACTGGACGTGGCACTGAGCGTTGAGGTTTAGTTGACAAGGTGGTGTTCAGTCAAAGGCTGGACTCTGTGGTCTTGGAGGCCTTCTCCAACCTTAATGATTTCTGTGATTCTGTGACCTTATAAAGCTTCTGGATGCAGAAGTATGTCTGCACCTAAAATACAACTTATTGTTATGTCTTGCTGTTACTTTTACTGCACTATTCCTTGAAGGACAAATCCTTAATGGAAATAAATTCCTTTAAATTTCCAATACTTTATACTTCAAGGCCCTTATTACTTTACTTTATGGAGTTCCATCAGTCTTGTCAGCCTGTGTGATTGCAGAAAGGAGTGAGTTGGCATTTTACATTGCAAAGGATGTCTTCATCTTTTCTTTTCCTTTCTTCACTGTGAGGGTGGTGAGACAGTGGAACAGGTTGCCCAGAGAAGCTGTGAATGCCTCATCCCTGGAAGTGTTTGAGACCAGGCTGGATGGGGCTCTGAATAACCTGATCAAGTGGAAGGTGTCCCTGTTCAGGGCAGGGGGGTTGATCTGTGAGGTCTCTTCCAGTCCAAGACATTCTATGTGAAATCTCCTTTTGGGGGAGTTTTAAATTTGCAGTTGGGGCCCATGTTAGCCACTGAAACACTGGGTAGGTCAGCTGAAAAAGTACTAGGGAAATTAAAAACAGAAAGGAAAGAAAAAGAGAGAGATCAACTTTTTCCTTGGTATCCACGTGTCAGATTTGAACTCTACTGCTTATTAACACTTACTAGCAGAAGAAACAATATTTGAGTTGTTTGACCAGCAAGTTTAGGAGTGCAGCAGAGATTAGGCATTGTCATTGAACCCACTAGTCTGTCTCAGCAAAAGTAAGAGAGACATCCGTCAGCAGTGAGGGTTGATGCCTTTCTCACATGGGTTTTTTCTCCAAAGTACTGATGTTGTTTTCAAGTCCTCTTTCCCTCCAGCCACCACTTCTGGATTGTTTGTTTGGGTTTTGGGAATTTTGTTTGTTTGTTTTTCCCTACATAAACATCCACTTAGTCTTTAACTCTGGACAAGTTTTGAATTTCCAGTGATAGTGTCCTTCTTCAGTTGCAAATTTGCCATTATTCTTTAGTCTTGTTGACTATTTCTTTATTCTTGTGTTTCGTACAGAAAGAAGGGAAAGATGTTCTGTTATGTCACCTAGGTACTGCTCATTATATTGAAAATCTTTGTAATATTTTCTTTGTGAACAGTACTATTATTTTCCAACTGCATGTCATTTTTTCTTAGATTTCTTGTTTTCTTTCTAATTTACTGTCTAATATATTAGATGCTAATATAACAGGCAGTGAAAATATAAAATGTAACACTTTAGATGGGATTAAATTACTGGTTTCTGGTATTGATGTTACAATAATTTCTGAATGCCACTTCATTCTGTTTTTATGAATATTGAACATTTTATATGCATTTTGATATACAATCACATAATTGTCTGCAGGATGCCTGCTCTCAGTTCTAGACTTGATGAAATTGATTGCTATTTACGAGGTTAGTTTCTGTTTCTTCTTCAGCCTGACTTGGCTTTAAACTAATTTTCCATTAGTTTACCAAGGATGCTACTTGTTTGAAATAGCTGAAAATGGTCATGAACTTGCTCTTCTCCAGTCTTTCAGCCTGTTCTTGCTTTTAGAAGTGCAGCTAGATCTCAGTTAAGTATTTCATACCTTTCCAAGTAGCAGCATTAAATGCTCTAACAGGTCGCTTCCTTCAGTACTAAGGTCACTGTGAATTCTGGAGCACACAGCATTTGTGTCTCACACTTCTCTTCTTGGTTTAATTTTGTTCCAGCAGAGCAATAAGTGTTACATGGCATGCTATGCCAAACAATACTAAGGTGGTTATTTTTAAGTGAGCTCGTTGGCTCCAACACAGGGAAGTAAATTTCCAACAGACATGACTGCATTTGGAATGAAACCCACTTGTCTCTTTCAGTGGAGGTGTTGTTTGGCAAGTCAGGTCTGCATCCCAAAAGCAGTTGTGTTCAGCAATCCGGCCTGCTTGTGGAACAAAATAAAAGGGGCACTTGTTAAACGTTGGGTTTCATTATGGGGAGGCTTTCTCTTTGGTCCTAACCAGATTTTCTCTTTTCCTTTTCTCTGTCTTAAGCCACACTTTCCCTTTCTGTTTCTAAATGAGTGAATGGGTGTGATGCCTACCAGTAAAAGATTCTGCTCCTGTAAAGATTATCCTAACTACAGTTTTTGTCTGCCTTTTGTCATCTCACTTATCCCCATCTTTAAATGCTGTGGAATGCTGTCCACCCATTTAAAAACTGCACTTTCCACCATATTTTAAAATTTAAATGGCTTTTATATTTAAATTGAAATTTCAGAGCAATAATGCTTCTGTTGTGTTAGAGCTAGGAGCAGGAGACAAAAAAAAAAAAAGCTCTATTCTGAATATTCCCACACATCTTTTCCCTCAAATGCTACAGCTGTTTTATCCCTTCATAAATCTTTAATCACAGGATTTCAATACTTAATTACAAAAAAAAAAATTAACCTCACATCCTTGCTTTGCTGTCAGGCAGTATTTTCCTTATTATGTGGATAAGCTAGGCATTAAGGGACTGTGTGATTTTTGCAAAATGTCATGGCAAGCCACTGGCAGCCTCTAAGACTCCCAATTTATAAGCCTGTAATGTGCCGACTTGACACTAACATTCTTTTTCAGCTGGCAAATCCAATGGAAACATCCTAAATCCCGTCTGGGACTAGGAGAAGTTATCCTGAGATGGGAGTTACTGCATGAATGTGCTAATGCTGCCATTTTCAGTGTCGAGAAGACACCAAATAGGCGATGAGTAAATACACAGAATAAAAATGCAAGTGTTCCAGGGGTGTGCACACAAGGTGACTCCTCAGGGCCACCCCCAGCAGTGCAGGGGAAGGACTGGCATCACCCTCAGCAGCTGTGGCCACGGGGATGAAAATTAACAGTACTTATACCAACATCCCATATCAGGCAAACGAGACTCAGACAGATTTAGTAGAGTTTTCTCTTCCTCTCACATGCACACAACTTTTTTTTGTTGTTCCCTAAGTGGTTTTTGAGAATCACAAGTTTTGGAGTGATTGCTCCATGCTAAACATGAGGGAGATTATGCTTTTTCAAGTCCGTTTGTAAAAATTCAGCTGATGCCACAACATTATTTGTGCTTGAATTGCCTTTTCAAGCTTGCTCTTTACAGCCAGGAGAGAGATGGAAGTTTATGCAAAGTGACATACCCAGAAGCTTCTTTGTTTTTCCAGACGTATCAGTTGGGCAAATAAAAAAAAAACCCAAAACTTTTCTGGGTAGACTGTGCTCTCTGTTATCCTGGCACTTTTATAGGATTTAAGGAATTGGAGCCCTATGCATTGATCTATGTCTTTCAAGTCAGACTTTAAAAGGTACCTAGGATAGTGACAGAGTTCTGTACCATTTTTCATACAATGGAATGTCTATTATAAACTTGGGATAAACCAGGTGAAACAGATTATTCTTTTTCCAAAACTGAGACAAAGTAATATGGAAGTAAATAGTATGTCATGGGCCAGAGGTATTAAACTTAACATTTTAATGTTTTTCAGTGCAGCTAGGATAGGTAATGAAATAATTAAAAAAAACTCTTTTATTTAAAATTTTTCTTAAATTAAGGAAATCTATATGTGAGAGCTGTGCACACCTTCCTTAAGAGTAGTGTAGGTAGATAATCATTTAAGTCTGTTTGACATTAGTCATGCCACTGGGCAATACTGTGACTACTGATATGTCTTCCTGCTTTCCAGTAGTCTTTTTCTCTCTTGAGGAAGACATGCCCAAGTAACTTCAGCGTAACTTACCATTGTACTGTATATCAAAAGAAACCTTGCTTTTGATATCTCTTTGATTTAAGCAGTAGTAAAATATTGCAGGAAGGCATGCACATAATTTTATATCTACATTCAGCGGCTTAAATAATGTGGTTTAAGATTCCATCTCCTATCCTTCCCTCCTGCTTTTCCCATTGTTGGGGGTGTAGCATTAGAGGATTCTTCTTTAGCAGGGGAAGCTCACTATGATTTTTCATGCTACACTGTGGTGTGCAGTGCAATCTGATCTTGCTTATAAAACAATAGTATGCAGTGTGCAGTTAACTGAAATGTTCAGATGATGTTTTTGTCACCAAGCCCAAGGTCAGGGAGCTCGTGCATTTGGGAGGAAATTCTCGTGAAGGGCTGAAGCGATGCTTCACCTGCAGTGTGTCCCTTCGTTAGGCGATCGGAGGGATTTGCGGCATTGGCAATAAGTTGTGCTGCTGGCTGGCTGCCTGCCAGAGCAGGGCTGCTGTTCCAGGCAGCAGGTCTCGCTCTGCCTGAAAGGCACTGTGCTCGCAAGAAGAATGCGGTGCAGGGCTCTCTGTTGAGTCAAAACCGACGGGCTGTCCTTGCCTCGCTGAGATGATTGCGTGTTTATGGTTTTGTAGTATGTGATGTCATGAGGGTGTTGGCTTTTAGGAATTTCACTACTGAGGAAGCAGTTTGAAATGCAGGCAGAATCCTCGAGACCTTCGGATATGCGCTTGGTTTCTTTTTAGTTAGCTCTGAGCAAAGGTACAGATGGATACGTACGTACACATTTTTTTTAGTCAGGAATTAACATATGGAATATAGAAGGATTTAAGTGGATACAATACCTGAAGGCAATGTCAAGCCAGTCTGGATTTTCAAACTCTCTTCTTCTGCCAGGATATCCATTCTACCAGGTGTCATGCAGGTATATCGTGTTTTGAGTTTTACCTTTTAATGCAGTTGCATATAGAGCTGTAGCATGATGATTGTGTTAACTGATTTTTTTTTTCCTATTTCTTTGTTCTCGGAAAAAAAATTATGAAATTGGAGAGTTAAGAAGCTGAAAACCATAAATACAATTTTAGAATGCTATGTGCCTGACCTTATAGTTAAGTTCATGTTTATTTAAAGCAAATATTTTTTATTTCTAAACACAGTAAATATTTTCAGAGTTTTTCTAACTGGAAAAATGAAGTTGTAACCTTGGAGATTTTTTAAAGTGAGTTATGTATTCAGATACTTCTGTCATTTATTGGGAACCAGATACCTACAGTGTTGAGAAAAGGAAATTATACAGATTAATGATTTTAAGTCTTTTCATGTATAATTACATAAGGTAAATAAACAGAAGTACTTACTGACATTTTAGTTCTGAGATGATTCACACAAAATGTGCACGTGTCAAAAGGTGATAAATACCAGTGTTTTGGTAAAGCTAAATTGTACAAGCTTCTTATTTTATCTTTTTGACTCAACTGTCCTGTTTTATTAATAATCCTTCCTTCTGAAAGTGCTGTATAACAGTTTTCTAGTGAATGTGCTGGATTCTAAGCATGAAATTATTCTTCCTGCTGTAGAAGACTGTAATATTGCATAATAATTAGAGGGAATGTGTTACAGTACTTCTGTGGCTGAAAGAGCTCAGGTTTCTGGCACACCTTAATAGAGGAATGTGATCTCTGTTTATTGTGTCTAAATCTGAAGTCCCTGTAACAATAACAGAGGGAAGGGAAAATGGGAGTTAGGAAAGCAGTTTTGTACTATTAGTCATCTTTCAGTAAGACATTTGAAGAAAAGGATAAGAGAGTAAGTTAATTATTAACATACTCAGGTCTAGAGAATGAATCTGACAATCTCCATAAACTGCAGCATAGACAGTGGCATGGGTTAGTTTGGTAAGGCTGCAGTGATGGTCACTTGTGAGTAGAAACAAGAGTGATTCTGCATAGTGTTGATTTAAACACTTTTTTGTGTGTTTCTTGAAATAAATACACATATTTGTATCTCTGTAGCACTACTGAGGCTGTCTGCTCAAGGGTACCAGAGTTAGCCCTTGAGAGGTCAATCACAGTGACTCCTCATGGTTGGTTGTCCTTTGGCCTGACTTTAGTGGATGCTGGAGTCTAGTAACCTTTCTCTTTTTTTTTTCTGGACATTTTTTGTGATAATAGGTGTGAATAAGCTGGAAATTAGACAAGAGAAATTCAGTAAATGGCAGCTGATGTGTAAACCTTCTCTTCCCACCCGGGCTTAGTTAAACTCACAGCTTTTCACTCCTGCTCCTTAAGATCAGGATGTCCAGAGCCACAACCCAACTCCCAACTTTCCACAGTGACCTTCTGTACAAGAATGGAGGTCTCATGAGTGGGTTCCAAGTCCTCTGTTGTGAAAAGAGATAGATTAAAGTTTCTGAACTTTTGGATCCCTGTTGCTTATCTGCATTTTGGTTTTCATTCTTTCCTTTCTGTTTCTTACACATTTTTCAATAGTTATTCAGCATTTCAATGAAGTCTGTGTTTAATAATTTTCAGATAAGATAATTAGTTTCTGTTATATGCAAGTGAGCTTATTAAGATCCTGTTTTATATATGTAAGATTGGGTGGACTTACTTCCTGTAATGAATAAGTCATTCTGACTTTGCAACTCTGTTTCAGTACCTAAAAAGAGAAATTTCTTACATTTTCTGCAATCACTGATAACTGTAAAATGTAAAATTAGTGCTTCTAGAGCTCATTCTCAGTGCAAAATTTTTCTTTCAGAGTAATAACATACATCAATTTTTGCTTGGGGAGAAATGTACCTTACAGAGGCAGGGCTGAATTAGAGTCTCCATTGCTTTGTAGTTGTCATATTCTGGTGAGTGAACTTCTCCCAGTAAAATAAATGGGCAGGGGGACTGCTATTTATCATAATTGGCTTGTGATCATGATTGGTTTGTGATCTCTAGTGGGAAGGTTAGTACACATTATGCTAAACTTGTATATTGACAGAGTCATAAATCTACTGTGGCTTGCTGTTGAGATGGCATAGAAGTCCTGAACAGAGTTCTGGAAAAGATCTCTCTTCTGGAAGCTTTTTGTCCTTTTTTTTGTGGGTAAAACTAGTTTTCTACAGATCAGAGTTGTCATTGGGATTGTTGGGATTGCCTGGTGTTCAGAATGGATTGTGCATTCTGTTACCCATAAAGAACAATAGCTTTGGAATAATATTTTTGTGGAAATGTGGTCTGAAGTCTTGATAGTAGCCTGTCCTGGAGGAATGCACAGTCAGTGTTTTGTTCGTTTATGGTTTTCTAAGATTGCTCAGGGCATTTGTTTATCTTGGAGATGACCAAGATGCTGTCAACAAAACTGGGTCACTCAGGGTGGCATGGCCTCTTGTTTGGCTGTGGATTATGGCATTGCATAAAATCAGGAGTTCAACTCGGGTTCTCTGTTTTTTGAGCCATATTGTAATTCATTTTTGGTATCCATGCAACGCAAAATTAGTGTTTCTTGGGAGCTTTTCTATATTTGAACAAAATTTACAAATCAACATAACTTATTTTGAGTGTGACAAAAAATACCTAGTTTTTCCTTTTATGAGGGCACAACATAAGAGTTCTGATCTAGATATTAATTCTAGAAAATGCCCCACATGATTGAAAAGCACTCGGAGAAATTTATCACCTTTGTTCTATTACAGATTTGGTATTTGATACAGAAATTCAGAGAAAATATGACCATCTATAATTCATCTGCTTCAAGATAGGTAGCAGCAAATGTAGAATTTGTTGTTGAACTTGAAACGGTAGCCAAAGGAAGCCTGCAAGTAAACTTGCCATCATTCTGGCTGGTATGGTATCAGCCATGGAGCTTGCATTTTTTCACCTGCTTCATGTTGTAATGTTGGGTTTCCTTTGTATATCATGTGGTTTAGAAGGAAGTCTGTTCAAAAGTCTTTCAAAATAGTCTTACCATGTTTGATTTTCATAAACTTAATCAGTAGAGATTAAGAACAAAGGCTGCACTCACGTCTTTTTCCCAGCTACCCTGGTACGGCAAGAGCTGTTTATTGTAAGAACATTTGCTATCTTGCATTGCTTTAGGCTGCTAGACAAGAAGAGCGTAGTCTTGTGAGGATTTCTTTGGCAAAGAGAAGACATCTAGTATCCTAGCTATGTTTTATGGGGGAAGCCAGAGCTTTCAGCTCCACTGGGATATCAGCAGATTGTAGCCATTTTAGAAAACAGGTGTTGTTTTTGTTTTCCTCACAAATACACGTTCAAATGCAGTTTTGAGTAGAAGTTACATCTCTTCCCCCTCATGGAGATGTGAGATAATACAAAACCCAACCCTGTCTCAGCTATGGAGCGATTACTGGTGTTTTTGTGTTGTAGTTGGAGTTTTGGAGGTGGACTGTAATACCTTTTGTAAGAAGATTCCCCTTTGTCCTAACCAATATCAGAACCTCCTGCATCCCTGTGTGATACTGGAATTTCTACTTCCAGCAAGGTTGATGGAAACCACATTCACAACAAAAGTCTGTTCAGATCAAGACATCCTTGGAATCGCATGTGCTATTGTACCTCTTCTATCTGCTAATAAAGAAAAGGGGGAAAACATAGCTATCCAGTTGTTGGTAGTGAAAACTTGTAGTTTTGTGAATTTGATATGAGTCAATTGCACCTGAATGCTGTTAATGCAAATTCCATCCAGTCATAGCAATAGCCTAAGTGAGCTGCTGTACTAAAGCNAATGAGTCAATTGCACCTGTGCAGTTAATTCTGAATGCAGTTAATGCAAATTCCATCCAGTCATAGCAATAGCCTAAGTGAGCTGCTGTACTAAAGCTGCTGAAACTAAGCAACAAATGGGCAGGGCTTATCTGTTGAAGGGGAAGAGATTTTGCAGCATTAAGCCACTGCTTTTCTTTCAAAGAGGGAGCCACTGCCCACTTTAGATGTTGCCTTTTATTAGAATCCATTTATTAAATAATAAGAAAAAGAAAGCTGCTGTATTTTAGACAGAAGAATAAATCTTGATTGCTTCCATGTTGTGCTGTGTTAGAAGAGTTAGAATGCTTTTAAAGAAACAAAATACTGAGTTTTCTTTGTAGCCTAATTTGACAAGTTTACCTAAATTAAAATCCTTTGAGAAATAATGTGCCCAGGCAAATAGAAATCAAGAATAACAAAAATTATATTACAATGTTTACTTGTTTTTTAGTGTTAGGGAAGGTCCTGGATAGCTGTCTAATATTGCTGTTCTGAATATTCAGCAGTAGGCACTTGTATGACAGGGATTTACAGCTGCATTTTTCTTGGAATAACTAAATCAGTTGAGCAAAACTTCCTGTATTTTATGTTCTTTGTTGGTTCAGAGCTGTTGCCTTTCCTCTGCAGGAAGAAGAGGAGGAGAAAGGGGAGGGCAGAATTTTTGACAAAATGGAGAAAATATATGCAAGAACATGGTTTGCTGAATTCAAGCTGGCCTTAGGAGCTGTTTCCCCATAGAATTTGGTTTTTAGATATGACTACAACAAAACGTAGCTTTCATGTTAGGAGAGGGAGATTGGTCTCTGGTTTTTAGAAAGAAAGTTCCTTCTTCAGGGCTTGGGAAGAACTACTAAAGAAAGCTGGTGCTGTAGGAATGTATTAAACGCAGATTTAAGTAAGAGAGGGAATGATTAAAATCTGAAGAGGACAGTTTTATGTATTTTATCCTCTGCAATATTTAAAATATGGGCTGGCTATTTTTATATTAAGATTATTTAAACATGATATATATAATTGCTTTATAGGCAAATGAAAAGATTGCTTTTAAGTGAAAGACCTTTTTTGTTTTTTTTCTAAGGGGCCTCATTATTAGAATGTCAGCAGTTATTTGGGCTTGACAGAACAAACAATGAATAAAAAAGCTTCCCATAATAAAAAGTAACTCATTAAGCAAGATTGGACTTGAAAAAAGAGTTTAGCTTGCACGGAATAAATCTTAAGCACAAGGTGCTCTTTGAGAAGACAAAATGATAGGAAAACTTAAAGATGAGGCAGGTTGCAAGGTCATCATCTCTAACTTTTGTCCAGAAGACAGGAGCATGCAGTGGTGAGAGATGTTGATTGAGGTGTGGGTTGGAGTTGTGGTTCCTCATGGTGTTGCACGACTTTCCTCAGTTGGTTCCTTGGAAAAGTGGAGCTGGTAGGAATGCATCTCATGCAAAATGCCTCTGATATGGCAAATCTCTTTGCTCTTCCTGATCTCCCACCTCTTCCTTTCCTGCCAGTCTCCCTTTATTCCTCACTCTGTTTAGTCCCTTTTTTTTCATATATTTTTCTCTCCCCTGTTTTGTCCCATCTGAGCTGAAAATGAAAAGCCACTGTGTATGAGTGACCAGGAGATGGACACTATCCCACACGTGGCTCCCTGGTGACCTGCAGGACCAGCTGTGGAGCTGTGTGTGCTGATGCTGTCCCAGGTTAAACTGAGCTCTTGTGAAACTGTTGGCAGTGGTGTAGTGCTTGTTTCACCTCTGTTCTGAGTTCCCTTGGGTATTGCATTCTTTAGGTATCTGTGTCACTTGGGGCTGCTCAGGTCTCTCTGTTCACATTCCGAGTGTGGCTCAGGTTACACTTGCTGGAAAGGGTGTAATCAGATGAATGTGTGGCTGATTGCAACAATTCATTATAAATCATGCTGTCAGGAAAGAGGAAACTCTGAGGAAAAACGTGAGCATTATGATTATGTTATCTATTAAGTGTCCTTAAAAGGAGGCAAAAGTATAAACTGCATATGGTGCAAAGCAGTAGCTCTGATGTGGACTGCTTACTTTTTTAATTAATTCTGGCTGAAACTTTGAATATTTCTTCTTGTTTACTTTGTGATTTCTGGTATTTCAGGCTCTTATTCACAGAAATGTAATTGTAGTTCTCCTAATGGCATTGATATTTGGGTGGCAGAACCAGTTACAGCAAGTTCTGCTTGGCTTTTTACTTAACTGCTGTTCTCTAACACATTATTCATTATGAAGAAAGGAGAAAGTCTAGAGTAACTAGAGATTCAGATGTAAAATATTTTGTACTTTCATTATTCTGAGGACTTCAGCATGAAGTGGCGGTTTGTTCCTTTATTTTTGGAACATTATGCATTATTTCTGTTGTTTTAGGGGAGTTTGTGTGTTCTGAAACAAAATTTTGTCTGTGTGCTGACTTGGTTTTGTGAATGATGATGGTTCTGAATTCTCTTTGGTTCTTTTTGTTACTATTTCTTCCTGAACAATTGACTAATCTACTTAAACCATTAAGTTAATGAATTTTCTCTGATCTTTGTTTAGAAGTGTGCTTCCCAAGATTTACACTCTGATTCTCTTGGAGCTGAAGGTGCTTGGATACCTCTTGGTTCCTTTTAAAAATCCTTACAGGGATGTGTCTGGAGGTTTTCTGAGCTTTAATGAGTGTTGAGAGAGTCCAGGTTATGCAGTAAAATGTAGGTCACAAAATCATCCTGTAACACTGTGAGTTTAAGCTCTTAATACAGTGGTTTTGAAATTAAATATGGAAACTAAGTTTGAGTCTTAAAAATTGAGCCTATAGAGAAATATTGTTCTTTCCAGAATATTTGAAGGAAATTTTGGCTTGCATTGGACCCTGCAGTTTAAAGGATGGTCCTAGAAGTAGTCCTGTTTTGTGAAGCATTTCGTTGATAATTTGAGAAATGTAAACTAGGAATTTGTTACAATTTGGAGGAAAAGGGTTGAAGTACTGGTAGAATATTTGTGAAGCATACATTTGCAAGTTTCTTCTTTATGCAAATTCAAAACTTATTAAATCATAAATGAGGGCATTAGAAAAGCTTAAAAGTTGTTTTTAAAACAATTAACTATAGGAAAATTAAAACTAATGCTGTGATTTATGTTGATATTTGAATAAGTGTCTGCTAATATTTGAGTTATAACAAATTGTTAAATATAGATTGTATCTATTCAAATCAGATGTAGGTTATATTTAGTCTCACTTTTTATGCTGTTATTTTGGCAGGTGTGTGATTTATGACATTGCTAATCCAGTTTCATGAGTCCTGCAATTTATTTGAAGGACACCTTCCTGCAGAAGAGGGGCATAAATTTGAGCACTTAGTAAATGGATGCTTATATATTCCATTTTTAGACCTTTTGCAGAAAACCAGACTACTTTTTTCTCACAGGCTGAGGAGAGCCATCTTAACTAAGAGACTTTTTTAGGCAGACGTTTGGTCCTGTTGATGTGGAAATGCCTCTGTGCTGCTGAGATGACTGCAATGCAGATAATGCTGTTGGTACTCGCCTTTTCAAAATTTACATTAGGTTTTCAGCTCCTGCAAGAGGTTTCATTCACTCATGGCTTTGGGTGAGGAATAATCATCTGCTGAAGCAGACAATTACAGTGGAGAGGACTGTAATGGCTGGGATTATGAGCTCATGTGGGGAGGGTGCCAGGGCACTACATGAGCATGCTGCTTCCCTGGTAGGTCTGTCTGGGCTGTGACCTGCCCCAAGTGAAAAATCTGATCCCATGGAGCACCTCCTCAGAAATTGAGACCTGTGTCATTTTCAGACATTGTTGCTTGTTATTCTCTTTCCATGGAAACTCTTGGGTGTTGTACCCTTAAACTTTGGTTGCTGTGATGTTACTGGTGTTCGTTCTCTCTTCCCTGTGGCTGCTGCCTTCTGCTGCAGTGGGACAGCATCTCTGCTCAGTTGTTTCACTTTTCAAATTTCAACTCTGCCTGCACTTTGCTGCCCCTTTTCCTAAAGTGTTACAGACCTGTCTATTTTCCTTTTGACTTTGCAGAGCCTCCTGTTAGAGGCCTTGTCTCTCTGCAGGGTTGCTGCAGCATTCTTGAAGCTCTGTAGCACTTCCCCTCCTCTTCCCTATTCCCATCTAAGTAATCCACATTTTACCTGCTGCTTTAACTACATCATCCATTTGAAAAATCCGTTCCTTGGCTCTCCTGTTAAACTGCATCAAGTTCAAGCTTGTCTTTCTTGCTTTAAGACATGTCATTAGCTCTGTCCCCACTCTGGTTTTTTACCGGGTTACTCCCTCTGCTTAAGTCTATTCAGAAGTGGATGTAATAAAAATTACTTGCTTTATGCTTGTGTGCTGTTTACCAGGTAAGATATCTGGATTTGAAATACATCCTGGTTTATAGAATTCATAACTGTCGGTTATTCATTTATTACTGTTCTGAAAAACGTAATTGTCTGGTCTTTCCCAGCTTCTTTTGGCTTTTACTATTTTCCATTCCCTCTTCCTGTCCTCTTCCACGTAAAAGCTAGTGTTTCCCTTCATTTTCCTACAGCTGCTCGCTCTTTTCGATTGCTCTTACAAAACAAAAAAGATTGCCTGAAGGGAAGAAGGGAAGTAAAAGACAAACTTAGAGCATTACCCATAATTGTGGAGTCTTTTAATTGTGCCTTTGTCCTCTGTTGGAGAGAGTGAGGCTTGAGGTGATTTCACAGATCCAGAACTACTGTTCACAAGAGTTTCTCTGCTGTGAATTGTTCCCACTAATGAAAAGTCAGCATGTGTGTATCGATTAGAAAAATGTATTTGTATTGCAAATCAACTGGATTTTACTTAGAATGATTTTCATGTGTGTCCACCAGGTACTTCTGATGTTTTAATGCCAGCTTTTCTGAGCTGTTCTGTATCTCTGAAGAACAGTCGGAAGTGTTGGTGTAGCTTTTGGATGGGGAAAGATACAATCAATTTTTCATTCTGTTTTTGGCTATTCATGTGGAAACCTTAAAGGCAGGTTTGTTTTCTCCCTGCACTATGTTACCACAGATGGATGAAATGCAGAATATTTAGTAGGTGGCCTGTGTCAACGTGTTATACTAAAATCTCAGTTCACAATTCAGAATTGTTAAATTAAAGAAAAGCAGCATGGATGTATTAATTCCTACTAAGAGTCTTTCATGTTTCCTGGCAGAAGTGTTTTTCTTTTATGGATTTATTGCTGCTGTCTGCTGGGCCTGATTTATTTCCATGTGCTGAAAACATTAGGCAAATGTGCAGTGGATTTGGTAATGTAAACTTTTCTATTGCTTTGCACCATGAGTCTTGATTTCACTCCATTGTGTTTTCTCTCTATATTCTTTTCTGCCCACTCTCACCCTGCTGGGTCATGATGTGCTATATTTCAGATGCTAAAAGCTTCTGAAGATAAGCCCCTTATTTTTAAGTACAAGCTGTTCTGAAAACTTCAATTGCTTAAATGTCATAATTTTGCATGTTTTAAAACCTAAATTTTCCTAACAATCAAGGCATTGAATGTTTGTACTTTCTAAGTTTGCATAGTCTACTTACTGCAGTGATTTGAAAGAAACTTCCTATGTACTTTATCAGTATTAATGTATATTAAAATAGTATTCTAAAATATTCTCTGCTCTTTCCGGTTTCAGTTTAAACTTGGGTAAAGTGTGGTTTGTAAAAGTTCACAAACATACTCCCATAATCTCCGTTTTTTGTGTTATGACCGAATTTTTAGAAGTTGAAAGCATTATAGATAGAGAGTCAATGGCAGCATTTATTCTTTTCTACTTGAGTACTGGATGGGTCAGGAAATGCAATAAGAGTTTGGGCTGAAGTTCTTTGAAGCAATGCTGGTGCCTAATTAGTTCTGTGAAGTAGCTGTGTCCCAATACATGAATCTGTTCTCTGCTCTGTTATTTTTAAACTATTGCCTATTCCTTGGTTGTTTTTCCAGTTGTGAATATCCTCATGCTGCACATTTGTCTTGACAGTTTACTCAGCTTCTCCTTGCATTACATATAGCATATTAAGCCCTGCTTGAGCACTAGCCAGAACTTTTTTGGTAGGGTGATCATTGTTAATCTGCTGATCATGGTTAGGTGCACTGATTTGGAAGAGGAGATGTGTAAGTGTTGGGACATGCGTCTCGGATCAAAGCCGTGCATGTGTGTTTACTTCATAGAACTCTGATGAAATCCTGGCAGCCTCGACTGGAGCCCAGCCGGAGGCACCTTGTGTTGTGCAAGCAACTGTGGTTCAGGTTTGGAAGTGTGGTTCAGATGGCTGAATCAGTTCTGTCAAAGAAAGATACCCTTTCTGGACAGTGGAAAGAAAAACTGCTGTAGACCAAACTGATAAACTCATACGGCATGAATTGTCCTGTGATAATCTGCAGAACCTGGTTGGAATGTAAGAGTTGCTTTGACTAGGCCACTATACTAAAGTCAGCTTCCTTACCCATGACAATATTTATCTTTAAAGCTTCAAAGTCAGGGTTCTGCCAACCACCGTGGTACTCAGTACTAAGGACATCCTTTTGAGCTCAAAATATCATCATTTGTTTCCAAATGGCGTCTGTGGCTTTCTTTCAGCTGCTGATTTAGTCTGGACTCAAAGTTGTCATGGTAGGGCTTGGGTCATGATGTGCTCATTTGCCCGTAATGCTGTGTTCTGTGAAGAATTCTCACACAGAAACTGAGAAGTTTTCTTTGGAGATAAAGACAGGACAGAAAGCAGAAGTAGGAAATACCCATAGGACAGAGGTGACTTCTCAATATGCATATTAGACAACTGCAGAGCGGCTGCATGGACATCAATTAGCATTTTCACGAAAAAAACCCATAGTTCTATTACCTTGGTGAGATTTGATTGGTAATTTGGGACTGCTTTATCAGGTGTCTTGCACTCTTCTGGAAGAATGCTGCCAAAGTAGCGAGAGCAGCAGCAGTGACACAAATGGTGCTTGAAGAAGAAATGAAGGTTGTTTTCCTGTGTCCTGACTATCTCTACCACCATGCTGTTTATCTGGCTTGGTCTTCTGCTGCCCTTCTTTGATTTAATCTGTTTGTTTTGATGGGTGTGTGTTTGTTTGTTTGTTTGTTTTTGAATGAAAATGGTAATAATTTAGCTTTACCTTTGTAACGTAAACACACTTGTGTTTTGCAAAGTACCGGTGCCCTGCAGAGCGTTTCAAAAACTCTGTCATCTGTTTGGATCACTGTTTTGGTGCTTGCATGAAATTACACAGGAATCCAATCTGATCGGTGTATGGTCACTGAGTAATCATTAGGAATGCCCTTGTAAGAGTATCTTCAGGTTAATTGCTTGAGGATTTCTTTTGTTTTTTGATTAGTGAAGAGCAAAAGATTTTTAACTCTGATTTATTGTGAATGTAGAGCCAAAAGGACTCTTACATGAGAAGTGACAGCTGGTATGCCTGAGTGCAGTTTTGAGGCAAATAATTCTGTGGTGTAAACGAATGAATAACTTTTTCTCTAAATACCAAAATTTCTAAGTATACAGCAAAGTGTAAAATGTGCATTTTTTTCTCTTTCCTACTTTGGAAGAGGTGGTTATAGTTTTAACTTGGAACTTGCTTTCCCTAAAGTTATACTGCATGCTGAAATTTTGTATCCTTAAAAATCTTATATTCATAATTACTCCTAAAATGTTACTTGCCTTTTATGACATATACCCAGATGTTTGTGATTTTGGAAGTTCCTTAAGATCCTTCAGGAAAATGAGCTAATGATTGAAATAATTTCAGTAGTTAATTAATATGATTAATACTGTTGGTGTCTGGAAGCTGTTGTTTCTGAGTCACTTCTCCTTTCTCCTAGTGAAATTACTGCTTTTCATTCTGATACAACAGAAGTTAAATGCTTCTATACATAGAACAAACTGAAGCATTCACAGTATTTGAGAAATTGCCAAATATGAGGGCTTTATAATTCAACAAATAAAATTGGAATTGGCTTATTGGCTCTTCCTGTTTTAGTTTAATATTATGAGTTCATGTTGGTAGTTGATGCTGGCTTCCATCACTTCATAATTTTATCAATAAATTTTGAAATATAAGGAATCCAACATAAAAGTGTTGTAGAGCACAAATGTAATTAGCTATTGCTAATAGATGAAGTCTGTTTCCCAGAACGGAGGAAAGCCAAAGACTGCAGTAACAGAATCATTCTTCTTATCCCTTTTATGCATTTTGTAGACAGGATATGATGGAGGTGCAAGACAGAGTGCTAAAGATAGACAGGAAAATGTTTGGAGTGATTTAAGGTAATAATTAGGTAGTTGGCAGGATGAAAGTTTATTCCTTTTTTTTAGATTTGACTTTCAGGGATGCTTTATCTTCAGTTAAGTCTATATTAAATTCCCATGGAGCTAAGATCACTCCTTTCTCACCCCACTTGTGGTACTGGTTAAGCATTAACATAGGATCAAATATTATGGTGGAAGGGAAAGTACAATGAGTTTGTGTGTGTGTGTACAAAACTTATTTTATTATTGTTTTAATGGTTATTTCTAAAGATATTACTCTAGAATCACTGTCACACTGTGGATTGTTCATCTGAATTCTGATCTTTCCTTTTTTCTTTGCTCCACTAGAAAATCTTACCCATTGTTGAAGTGAAATCCACTGCATCTCAGTAGATTAGATATATTGTAGCACAAATAACTTGCACATCTCGGTTTCTTCCAAATAAGCACAGCTATGAGTGATCAGCTGTAAGACAAATAGCTGGACCTGACACTTCCTAAAAAGGTTTGGATTTTTCAATTGACACTGGCAATTGCTATCAATTGAGGCTTTTGTGAAGAGAATTGAATACCTTAATATTCCATAAAAACCTCAGGCACTATATGTTAGTGATTTACTGACTTTATCAACCCAGTCTGGATTCAAGGTACTGATGTAAATAATTCCAGGAGTCCCCCTGAATTGTTTGGTTCCTGTAGGAAATTTGATTGAAAAGCCTATACTGGTTTTAATCAGTAACTTCTATAATATGACAACTTAAACAAAGTAAAGACAGGTTATTAATGTTATGGATTTTTATTTAGTTGATTTTTCTAATCAGTACACATGCCAGAATTTTTTTTTTTGTGCTGATTTAGAACATTCTGCCTGTAGAACTTGCTAGGTTGTGTAAATAAGCCTGCTGTTGTTAAATGGTGCATTTTAGAAAGTCAGTCATCCCTCTTGCTTCATCATGCTTTGGAACAATATGCAGAAATAAAGGGCTTTGGCTCCCTACCACTTCTTGCCCTTGGACTAATAAGCAATTCAGCATTAACTCTTCATAGAAAGACACTTCTTTTTGGTAGAAAAATAGGTATGTGTTTTCTAAGAATAGTCTAGTGTTTGTGCTTTGCTACGTCAATGAGTGGCTTAATGAGTTCTGGATGACAATAAAAATGATGCCCTTGACTTAGAAAAAAAATTAAACTAAACCATTGAGCTACAAAGGAAGATAAATACTAAGATGAGACATTTTTTGTGTACTATATCAAACAGCCATGTACTTTTTAACATGTACATTTTTAACATGCTCCTGTTTTGCCATCTGTGTTCTTTTAATGACTTCGTTGTTTAAATCACTTCCTGTGAAAACGTTATTTCTAGACATTTTGGAGGCTCCTGCAATGTCTATGAAGTACTTGGCTTAAGCACAGCGCTGTTGCTACTATTTGTGGTATTAGTGAAACTGTTTAATTCAGACATAAATTCCTCAAATACTCAATTTTATTAATCCTCCCAAATTTCAAGTTTCCTGCAATGTTGTTTACTTTTAAGAGATCAGTAGTGAAATCATGATTCTCCATGTAATGCTGTCCTCTCAGTCATGTCAGGATCTTACTGATCAATAAAAAGTTGCTCTTTCTCATTTTATGGAACACGTTTTTGTTCTCTCCATTGAACCTGAAACATGTAGGAATTGATGCTTTCCACATGTCCTTCTTGAATATTTGTTTTGGAAATCTTTCACTAGAAGATCTTTTCCAGGTTGAATCCATAGTTCATAAGGACATGCTGTTGTATCAGAATAAGTATATTTGCTTTGTTCCTTTGTGCTTTTCTTCTGTTGGTTTGTTTTGTTCTTCATATTGCATTTGGGGTGTTCAGCCTGGAGAAGAGGAGGCTCAGGGGGGTCCTTACCACTCTCTACAATTGCCGGAAAGGAGGTTGTAGCCAGGTCTCTCCTCCCAGGCAACCCGTGACAAGATGAGAGGACACAGTCTTAGGCTGTGCCAGGGGAGGTTTGGGAGGAATTTCTTCTCAGAAAGAGTCATTGAGTTTTGGAAGGGGCTGCCCAGGGAGGTGGTGGAGTCACCATCCCTGGAGGTGTTCAGGGAAAGACTGGATATGGGACTCAGTGCCATGGTCTGATTGACATTGTGGGGCTCATAGGTTGGACTCAATGATCTCAGAGGTCTTTTTCAATTTCTGATTGCTTCTGTGATTCTGAATCTGTAGGAATTTATTTGCATAATTAAAATGGAATCCTTAGTGATCCAATTTGGTTTTTTCTTCCCTTGTGGTGTGTACAAATGTCCTTAACATCAAAAGAAAATGTGATTTTTCTTTTCTGGGCTATTCATCTACATTCCCAATTGATTACTGTCCTCTGAAACATGTATAAATATTAGTTTTTCCACCATTTTGCATTTTTATCTTAATTTATATATTCTTGCATCATAAGAGTTTCTTTTTTTTCCTGATAGGACATGCCATGGTGAATATAAGCCAAGAAGTCAAATTTTTTCTTTGTTACGTAATCTAACCTGATCTTCAATGATCCAACATTTACTCTTCACACATGGACACTCTTTTGGTAGAAAAATATGTACATCCTGAGAATAGTCAACTCCACTTCTTGTCCTTTGCTGATGTTCAGAATGTACCTTAAATATTAGTGTCTGGTGATAGTACAGGAACAGCTACAAATAACAGCAAATTATGAGATTATCAAGGTGTATCCGTTTACCAGCTTGTTGGAGAAAAGCATGGTTATGTGGTTATATAAATAACTGCTGTAGTTTGTACTTTGTGGTAACTTGGAGAAGAATTAACACCAAGTGTTCTGCTTCTTATCCCCTTGTGTATTTTTAGCAAGGAACTGAAAATATTTTCTAATCCCCAGAATTGTTTATGCATGCTGTGAGAAATGATTAGCCCTGTCAAGGTAGGGACTTAATGTTTAAGAATCTGCAGGATTCAAAACATGATGGCTTTTAATTAATTTTTTTTTAACAGTATCTAACCCATTATATTTTGAAAAGCCCACAGCTGCATTTATAGTTGTGTTCTGTTTTTTTTTTCCCCCAAGATTAGAAAAACCATGAGATTTCTTGCCCTCAGCTTTACCTCCACTCCTTTGCAGGTAACCAACCAGTCTATGGGGGTATTGGCTTGGGCCATCAGTCCCTGATAAATATTTGAAATTTCCTGCTGAGGCAAATTATAAAACTTATTCTGCATTGACATGAAAAATGTTCTGCTAGCCATCCTAAATATCATCTTCACCAAAGTATTTTATAAATAGCAAGTGTGACATCTGAATGTGAGGAAATAAATACAAAGAGCAGGATGTTCAAGGAGAAAAAAAATCATATTATTCTTGCAATTTTAAATTGATATTTTAATTTTCTTTAGAAAGTAGGATTTAGTTTCACTCAAACTGTCAACAGAATGAATTTCAGTAATTTCTATTGTCTTCTCCAGGCATGAAAAGGTTTTTGTTGTTGTCATGGTGACAGTTGAGTGACAAGTTGAAAGTGAATAATTGCTACTGAGAGCTCCATTATGAACATTTGCAGTATTTCAGAAAGGATTTCAGGACAAAATACGATTTCTTTACTGGATTTTCAAAATATGTATGGTGGGCATTATACACTCAGCAAGAGAAATTCTACATTCTTGATTTTACAGTCTCCACAGTGCTTTTACCCCTGTAAATTCCATGATTTTAGTGATGAGGGAAGTGAGATTTGCAGGGTACAGTTGTGTTTGTAAATTGTGATTACATCAGGTAGTGCTGCACTGAAGTTTGTGTTTGTCTCAAAACTCTGTATTCAACATGTAAGAACTTTAATCATTAGGAAATCTGTAACTTCAGGAGTGTCTAGAGCCTCAAAATGAAAAACCTCAAGTATGCACGTATGTTCATACATGTATCTATCTTACAAGTATATTTCTTTCTGCATATGTATCTATAAAAGTACAAGAAAATGTATCTGTAAACATATTTGGAGGGGGAGACAGTAATTTTAATTTTTGGTTTGGACCACACAGCAGTTCAGGAAACCTTGTGAGCCTTTATTTTGTGCAGACTGCCACTGAAACAGTTGAAGAGCTGAGGGACTGCTGTGTTTGTGGAGGAAAACTCCATCGAGACTACGCAATGAAATTTTCTCCATAACTGTGAATTCGATGAAATTGGTCAAATTTTTCTCAGAGGTGATGAAATATCTGAGATCTGAACTGTCATTCTGTGCTTGGTAAACCCTGACAGGATTTGGTTTCATTTGCTAAGGAATAAGTGAACTGAGGATGTTCAAAGCCTTTTTTTCTGTTTGCTTCTGATTCATAACTTTCTGAATGAGCTCAGTCATTCAGAACATGGTCTTACATGAAAAGCACTGTTTAAACATGAGGTTAAATGCATCACATTAAGAGCACTCAAGTGTATTTTTTACTGCATACAAGCTTTAAGTATAATTGTTTTCTATATATTTTCTCAGTAGAATTACACTTTCCAAGATTGCTACTCTCTGTTTTAACTCTTCCTGGGGGTAATGATTTTTAAGATGTCTATTTGCAAAACTGGCATGTTAGAATCCTTTACAGACTGGCAGAAGGAGATGTGTGGTGTCCTTCTTGGTGTCCATTGATCTTAATTCTGCAAACATCTTTGAATTTAGTTGTCCCATTTGAAGTGTTTGAACTAAGCATGTCTTTACATTACATTTACATCATAGGTAAATTACAGATCACAACTGTAATCAGTTTTTACATTGTAGTAGGTAAATGCCATCTCAGTCTTTCCAGGTTTCATTTGTATGGAATTTTTGGTCTGTGAAGTAATTTAAATATTAGCAAAGCTGTAGTTTAGACTTTCAGGTGACACCATTAATATGTCTCAACTATGCAAAGGGTATTATTATTGCACGATTGTAAAAGTCTTGCTGTTCCTTGGAAATTGTGGCTTCTGTCTCTGCAGAAATTTCTCCCTTCCTAATGAAGATAAAACACTTCAGGTTAATTATCTAAACAATGTTTAGTTTGTGTGTTTTAAACTGCTTTGTGTTTTAAAAGTTTAAGAAAATATTTTCTTACTAGCAACATTACCTCTTATACTACAGTCATATTGACCATTATAATTACCTTCCATTAAGGGAATTTTTAGTGTGGTGAGTCATTTCTAGGCATTTTCATTCAAATAACATACAGAGTACTGGTTCAGAAAATACAGTAGCTGATGCTGTTCTTGTACATGAGAAAAGAATGCACACAGAAGTTTGTCATTTAAAGAAAAATAAATGGAAGTATTTCAAAATGGGTTTTTTTTTTAATGTGATCAATATATGCATTATGAAGTGAAATGGTTTTGTGATCCAGTAAGCAAACAATGTGATCTCTGCCTTTTGTGTGAAATAACCATATTTCACACTGGAAAATAATAATAAGGGCCTATAACTTGTACTTCATTTCTTAATCCTCTGCAGGAACTCTGCTTCTTGCCAGTTAAAACAATGTGATTAGACTTTTAACTACAAAAATATTAGATGGACAAAAGCATGCACAAGCCAAGAAAAATCGGTATTTTACAAGTTCTACCTTAATCTGTACTTTGCTACCTGCTTTGTAGTAATTCTTAATTTATGACTAAGAAGTGTTACCTGCTATAGTTCAGGGTTTTGCAAAAGTTTAAGAAAATGATATGGTTTTAGCTGCAATAAGTGTTATTCATGCTTTTTAGAAGTATTAGCTGTTAAAATTTGTTCTTAGGAACTCCACAGTGGAAATACAGAGATGCTATAGTGCAGTTTTCTCTCTTTGGTCATTCTGACTTTTCAGTAACAAGAAAATCATTGTGAATGGAAACATCTCAATGAGTAAAATGATATTCCTGATAGAGATGGAGACAATACAGTAAGGAAGAGAAGGCTTGCCAGAGCAATGTTATTTTGTAACTCAAGGGCTTACATTCTAATTTTCTCTGTATGTTTTGGTGCCAGCTTGTTGCAGATGCTGATGGTTCTCCATGAATGAAGAGTGTAAAAAGTTAGTGGAAAATATTGTTGAGAAAGGTTGAGATGGAAGTGTCTTGAACTTCAGCTGGTTTTTGGAAGATTAAATGTGTCTCTGCTGTCTGTGCTTCCAGTTCAGGATTTCACTGTAGTGACCACACTGTTGTGACAGGTGGTTTGGATTAAAAGTAGTGCATAGAGAAAATCCTGCTGCAGGGTGAAAAGTTTAGAGAGATTGGGGGTGGCAGAGCCTGAAGCAATATGTGCACACTGTTGCTATGATATTTGGGGATAGGGGTGTCTGAAACATATTTACAAAATAATGCTGTAAATACAGGCCCTGAGAAGATTTAAAATGAAAAGTTTTCCAAGATTCTATTGTATTATGGAGGTTATGGTTAAAGTGGTGCTGTGAAGACTGAATTGAGAGTCCCATTTTAATTATTTCCTGAGAAATCTGCTAATTGATAATGTTGAGATTTAATTTGTAGATACAACTGCTGCTGCTGATGTCCCACATTCTGCATTCGGAATTTTCTGCATTTTAAAAAGTCTGCTTAATTTGGAATCTCATAGGTCAGTTAACACTTTGGTTTTGAATCGTGAATTTATGAATATGTAGTGATCCTGATTGTAAAATTTGTATAATTGTGTAATTATACATTAATATAATCTATATGTTCATAACGTGATTATAATATTGTTGCACATTAGTTCTTGTGTGAAGAAGAGGACAGGATAATTCTGTGAAGAACTGGAACTACCTGTACTTCCAGCCCCAGAGAACAGTTGGGAGTTCAAGGAACAGAAGAGAACATCTCAGTTGTAGAGGATTAGGAAGCAAGGAAAATCCCTGCAGTGTTTATATGACTTTTTTTGGTTGCTGGAATTTTGTTTGCCTTAAGGAAAGTCCTGTGACCTGAGCTGTGTGTGTTGCAATACCATGTGCCTAATGAAGGACGTATCATTTTTTGCTAGTCCAGCCACTCATGGTGGTTTTATGTAGTAGTTGGTTTCTGAGCTCTAATGAGTTTTCCAGCTCAGGTGGGTCCAGAGGGAGGCTGTGAAGATGTTCAGAGGGCTGGAGCACCTCCTGCATGAGGCAAGGCTGAGAGACTTGGGGTTGTTCAGCCTGGACAAG
The DNA here is from genome assembly GCA_013400955.1 of Drymodes brunneopygia. Taxonomy (NCBI): domain Eukaryota; kingdom Metazoa; phylum Chordata; class Aves; order Passeriformes; family Petroicidae; genus Drymodes; species Drymodes brunneopygia. The sequence continues at coordinate 27,710 of VZTZ01039856.1, forward strand.
GCTCCAGGGAGATGTTATTGTGGCTTTTGAGTACCTTAAGGGAGCTTATAGGTGGGGATGGTTTCATTATTGGGGTGCAGTGATAGGATGNTTGATTGTAAAAGTTGTATAATTATACATTAATATAACCTATATGTTTATAACGTGATTATAATATTGTTACACATTAGTTGTGTGAAGAAGAGGACAGGATAATTCTGTGAAGAACTGGAACTACCTGTACTTCCAGCCCCAGAGAACAGTTGGGAGTTCAAGGAACAGAAGAGAACATCTCAGTTGTAGAGGATTAGGAAGCAAGGAAAATCCCTGCAGTGTTTATATGACTTTTTTTGGTTGCTGGAATTTTGTTTGCCTTAAGGAAAGTCCTGTGACCTGAGCTGTGTGTGTTGCAATACCATGTGCCTAATGAAGGACGTATCATTTTTTGCTAGTCCAGCCACTCATGGTGGTTTTATGTAGTAGTTAGTTTCTGAGCTTTAATGAGTTTTCCAGCTCAGGTGGGTCCAGAGGGAGGCTGTGAAGATGTTCAGAGGGCTGGAGCACCTCCTGCATGAGGCAGGGCTGAGAGACTTGGGTTGTTCAACCTAGGCAAGGCTCCAGGGAGACGTTATTGTGGCTTTTGAGTACTTTAAGGGAGCTTAAAGGTGGGGATAGTTTCGTTATTGGGGTGCAGTGATAGGATGTGGGGCAATGGCTTTAAACTGAAAGGGGACTGGTTTAGATCAGACACTAGGAAGAAATTCTTTACTGTGAGGTGAGTGAGACATTGGAACTGTTTGCCCAGAGAAGTCTTGGATGCCTCATCCCTGGAAGTGTTCAAGAACAGGTTGGATGGGGGTCTGACCCACCTGTTCTAGTGGGAGGTGTCCTGCCACTCGAGGGTTGGAACTAAGTGATCTATAGGGTCCCTTGCAGTGCAAACCATTCTGATTCTGTGATAATTTCATTGGAGTGACATTACTTCCTAAATAGGCATCCCATTACTATAACTGAATGCTGTTTTAATAACATCCAGCTGAAAAGTACACTAACTTTTTAACAGTTATACAAAGTAACAATAGAGCTAATATTACTTCTAGTATCTTAAGTGACCTCTTTATCTATTCTACAAAAAACATAGACACATACAAATCCTACAAGCATGCAATGGGGGTCAGCTTGTATAAACTATTTAAGCAACTTAGAGGACAGTCCTTGAAAAAGTTCCCTTGTATTTGTTGCTTGGTTTATTATTGATTTTTTTTATCCTTCTGTTGGTAAGCAGTTAGAAATGTGGCATCTTGCACGTGTCTGATACATGCCACTTGGCATTAGATGAAGGTTCCTTTCTTCCAAAAATAGTTGGTGTTACATGTCATGGATATGGATTATTTCTCTTCTCTTTAGAATTTGCTCTTAGCTGTAGCAGAAAATACCTTCAAAATTGGACCACCATCCTTGCATTTGTGTTTTTATGGGGTAGGGTAAGATCACTTAATAAAAAGAGTACATCTGTCCATTTTCTTCCTTTGGGTGAACTTCTGGGGGAAATTATTAGGAAACAACAGGATTCTTGGTCCTGCTGTCAAGACTATTTTTTCCTTTTTCTTCCAGCAGGTTTTCAGTACAAGATGCTCAGAGATGGGCTCACCCACGATTCTCAGCAAAGTACCTGGCTGATTTCTTTCTTTTGTTGTCCTTCCCTACAGGGCATGCTGACTAGTCACAAACATTGCTGTTGGAACTTCAATCAGTTTAAACATTGTTTATTTTCTTTAGATCCCGTTACTTTAAACAGAACTCTGTCTGTTTCCAAATACTGTCTATTTCCAAATAGAACTTTAGTGGGTTTTTTTTTCTTCCCGCTGTAACTCTCACTTGTAATTTTCTAAGGCATCAACAGAACAGCTTTTGTGTCTATTTTCTAGTTGTATGCTTACATTTATGTTAATAGATGTATTTGAGAGTGAAAACAAGTATGTAAGGAATCTAGAACCAAACATTTTCAGGTGCCAAAAAATTCAAGCTGCTCTTTGTTTGTGTCTTTAGGATACAATGTCTTATTCTGCAAACCTTTCCACATCCAAGGGATGTAGAATACGCACATATTTTTTGCAGGATTTTTGAGCTCTCTGATAGTCATTAAATTCAGAAGCATTAAAGCTTGAAGTCATGGCATATAACATGAGGACCCCAGAATGTTGGATAGAAAACAAAGTCTGTGTCATAGAAGTTAAGAATAATGAATTTATTTTAAATTTTTCCTAGAGAGTGTCTTTGTATTCAGAAATGGGACATTTTCCCTCCTTTCACTTTGATTTGGCAGTAAATTGCATTACAATGTGATTGTGTCTTTCTAGTGCTGTGCTTTGAAATGAATGAATATTGCCACTCATCGCTTCTGGAATTTCATCTGTTGTATTAACATCACTGGCTTAGATTTAGATTCTTAGATAGTTTTCTAAGAACAGTAATCAAATGACAACATGTGATACTACAAAAGCAAACATTTTCTGGGTCGTTAGGCTGAACTTGATGTTTCAGTGCAGTTATTTATGAGTTGTACCTGGGTAAATTAAGTTTAGAGGGACTAGAAAGTAACTGAGCAGAAAGATTTTGATTAAGTAATATAGGACAGTTCATCTCAGAGTGAGCTTAGTTTTGGAGACTTACATTTGGAGATGCAATTTTCAGGTGGCATTGATTGGTTCAGTTCTGAAGAACTGCACTGGCAATTTAATCTTGCCAAGTAATTTTGCTGAACTTGCTTTGTGGGTGTTGCAATGCATTAGGATTCATTATACTTGTACAGTTGTATCCTGTTTTACAGTGTGTTACCTCACAGCTCTGAAACAGTGCAGGAGGAAGAAAGGCAACCACCTTCTTCCCACATTCATGCAATTACTTCTTGAAGTGAAAAGAGCACTGATGGTGCCAGAATGTTGTTTTCAGAATAAAGATGATTTTATGTTGGATGAAAATATTTTAAAGAACGAAGTTCTAGGCAGTGGGAGAGATTTTCTGTAAATCCATAAACAATGAATCTGGAAGGCTGCAGTGTGTCTTGTTTATCTAGATTCAGGAATTCCAACCTGTTCTCGCTTCCCAGCTTTGCTGGAATTCCCAGCTTTGCTGGAAAGGTTGAAATATTCCTTTCTGCTATTGAAAAACAATGAATGTTTTTGCTTGTATGTGCGGCAGTAGCGTCCTGAAAGCTGCAAATAAAGTTCAGAGTCTAAACTGGCAGTCACCTCTTCTCTCTTCTGAAGGTCTTAAATGTTAGTAAAATGGTGATTTCATAAAAAAAGGAGGACTGTACAGGAAATCTCCTTCAGAGCTAAAATCTGAATCCTGATCTCCCAAATCCCAATGTAGTCATGCCAAAACCATTAACTTCTTTAATCTGTTAATGATGCAGAAAAACTTCAGGTATTGCAAATCTAGACACTTCTTTCACTTTTCTTGTGGGAGAACTTAATTTCTCTTAATTTCTGTAAAGACATAGTTCCAAGTCCCAAGTCAGTATCCAAAATTACTGAAATTCATCATTCCATGAATTCAAATTTTATCAACTTTATAATGCAAAACTGATGAATATAAATTCAAAGCAGAATCACTTTGTAAGTGAAGACTTCTTCAGCAGAAATCAGTCACTCTGATTCCTTTATTCAGTGCTACTTTCTAATTTCTTACTTGTTTTAAAGTTGACTCTGCAATTGCAGTCTATTGAGTTTTATTTCAGGGTAGCACATATTCAGAGAAATTATTTGTGACCTTTCTATAATTAGTAAATTAAAATACAATAGAAGCACCGAAAACCTAGAAAGGTATTGTACTGCTCGTAATCCTCTTGATTAAATATGAATGCATATGATACTCATCATGTTGCACTTGGAGTGTTTGCATTTTAAAAATTAGCATTGAATAAAACCCTTTATACTATATGGTCCTCTGATTTTACCAGGAATGTCTAGCTCTTAGTCTGGTTCTGTTCAGTCATATGCTTTGGAGCACTTTATTTTTGCTCTTGCTGAAAGGGAAAAAAAATTTAACTCCCTGAATGGTGAAGGACTATTTAATATCTGTATTTTCAAGAGATTACAAAGTTTTCTGTAAGTTAAAAGATGCACATTTTTCAAAGGCATTCTATCATCGTATGTTCTGTTAAATAATTACCTACAGAACAAATATTATTTCATGTGAAGTTACTTCACCTCCATAGCTGCCAAGTTTCAGTCACATGCTTGATAGAGGTTTTCTTGGCATTGAAAGGACTTAATGCAGGATCTGAAGAAGTTTTTGGAATTTCTTTGAGTCTCTAATCCCGTTCTCACCCCAGGCCTTGTCAGCAATGTGAGAGCTCTCCCACGGGCAGCTTCTCTTGCTGCAGTGCTGCCCTTGCCTGTGCCTCAGCTGCGGGGGAAACCAGCCCAGCAGAGACGTGCAGTCCCTGGGGAGCCTGAGCTCTGCCCTGGACCTGGTGTTTGACAGCAGCAAGCTGGGGGGGGATGCCTTGAGGTCGGGAAGGGAACCCACATGGGACGGTCCTCGCAGTTCGGGGACGTGGCAGAGAACTCGTCCTTGTATTGCCCAGGTGAGAGAGAGGTGGGTGTTGGTGCAGGTGCCCTGGCTGAGGTCTGGTTTTAGGGCATGTCTCTGATGCTCAGTGATGTGAGCTGTGATGAGGAGCTGTGCAGGCTGTGGATCCCTTGGTGATAAAGCAGCAGCATCAGGATCAGCACTGCTGTACCCTTGGATGTGTTCTCTGCCCCAGCTTCACTCGGGTGACAAGGGAGGGCCCTGCTGGGGCTGCAGAGCCGTGGAGCTACAGGACAAGAACCAGGCCAAGAGGCTGCACAACATGCTGCACAACATGCTGCACAAGTGGCCCGGGAGGAATGCAGCTGATAGCTCCCCTATATATAGGGATGTGCTAAGAGCTGGCTTTTGGCTGGGTTGTGCTGCAGTTTTGCTCCCTGAAGCTAAGGAGCCTGATTTCATCTGTGTTGGCTGTTGGCATTTTGGCCATCCTGTGTGGTTGTTCACTTCCAGTCACATTGTGAAAGGTGCTGGTTGCTTCATCTTTTCAGTTACTTTAAAAAATAATGGCAGTCTCCATGCTTAAGGAAGGGATTTCCATCTTTGCAATGGAATAATGTGGTTTCATGCAGAGTGTCATTCAGAATTTTGAAGCCTCATGCTGTCTTCAGAAGACTGCAGCCTATCTAATTATGCATGTTGGTGTTTACTAATCTAAATTAAACCCCTGAACCACTTCACAGAAAACCAACAAGGTTGTTTTAAAAGTGTGTTTGCTAGCTTAAGCACAGGAAGAGTGCAAGTGTGTTTCTTGATACATTCATTACTTGTGCTATTTTTCTTAGCCACTAGATCTACATATTCTCATCAGCTGTGTGTACTCTGGACTTTTTCTGAACTGGTTGTTTGGGCACTGTTAATGTGTGTACTTAGTGACATTAAGAAAATGCAAATATTTCTTCTGTGGCTGGGTTGTTTTCAGTGCCAATCTTGTTACTGTATTTTATTATTTTATTCTCAAATTTTCATCTTCTGACAGTGCAATGTATTGACTCAAGAAATGTAGCACAGAATTTTATTATATGAGAGTTTTCATAAATTTCATTTATGTTTGGTTGATGTACTTAGACATCACGTACACTAAACTCAGCATAACTTTGCCAGTAATGTAAATTTCTATTAACCAACTGCTACAGGTTATATTGTGACTTGACATGCTTCGATTACATAGTGAGGAGTTGGGGGTTGGGATGGTGACACTGGATGACTGAAAATAGTTGTATTTCTGGAGAATCAGTTAATTGGTTTGTGTTTAGCAAAGAAAATTCTGGAATTGCACACGCTAAAATAGTTCATTTTCAAAAGTTTGTTTGGCTTTCTGCATTGAGTAGAATAATGAGAATTAAACTGGAGATGTTTTAGAGGTTGAAATAATTTAGTATAGTGTTGAGGTGGTTAATATATTAGGGATTGCATTTTTTCTTCTTTGTATAAATGTTGTCTAGTAGTGTTATGTATATTTTATCATATTTTCCATTCTGTAGATGCCAAAGAAAATACTTTGGTTCTGCAGCAATATTTCTGTGATTGTTTGGAAATGTCTGAGGAGTTTCTGTGCTTGTCTGGCTTGGGGCCACTGAGTATTTCTACATCTCTGTAAGGACAGGTTGGCTCGAAGTTATTTCTTTGAGCAAGTTATACTGAAATAGTCAACTTCAAGTAGCGTTACATCTTTGTATAGCTATAAATCCCCCCTTTTTTCTGTAGTGCTGAAGAGCTTTTTGTTGAATTACAAAGATATTTCTGCATACTTTATAAACCGTGAATAATCTAAAAAGAGACTCTTCTATATCTGTTTGACAGTTGCAATCCCTAAAACATTAATCTCGGCTCTGTGTGTGATTTGCAGTAGCATTCTGTGAGGAGATGCTGATGTCATGGCTTTAGAACATTTCAGTATTTCAGTGCTGTAGGTGCCGGGCTTCTTTGGAGAGGAAAGTAACAATGAGGTGGATAATTCACAGCTCCAAAGAGTCAGCCTGAAAAGCTCCATTAATTCATACCTGTTGCTCTAGGCAAGATGATCTTGCATTGATAATCTTCCCTCTAGCAAAAGCTTGGTGTTATGTGCCTCTCAGGAGTACTGCAGTCCATTTAATACTTAAGATTTGATTAAAAAAACATTTTACAAATGCACTTAACTTTGGAGGAGATGTGTTGCATTTTATCCAACGCAGTGAATTGAATGAGATAGGGGAAGGAGGAACTCCTTTAAAACAGTCAAGAATCACACAAACCAAAGGAAATAACTTTGTTGCTGTAATTTTTATTTTTTTTTTGCCTAAGTTTCAGAAGAATAGAGTTTGAAGTGTTTCAGCATTAACCACAAGGCTTCCATAGGCTGGAACAGTTTGTTACTAATGAAGGAACTTTTATTAATATATATGCCAGTGAACATTATCAGCCAGCCCACAAGAATAGGTGTGCTCTGTGGGAATTGTAGTTCCTTCACACTAAACATTAATTCAGTTAATCCTTGTTTATTCTCCAGCCTGGTATCTGAAGGGCATGAGGTTTGTAGGATTATGGTCAGTACCACAACAGTGCTGTGGAGCTGTGGAGGACATGGGTAGGACTAGAGAGGGACTGAGACAGACCTATCAATGTTTTGAATGACCTTAACTAGGAAAGGCATTGGTTAGAAGTTGTGTCCTAGCAGATAAAAGCACAGGAACTCAGCCTGTGTAAATTCTCTACTTAAATGGAATATTTATTGGTAGAATGTAAATGGATTTTGGATTTGTTTAGTTGCTGAAGGTGTTAACGGTATTATTAAAGACTGAAGGAAGAAACCAGTTTTAATGCTGTTTTGTTTTTTCTTTCTAAATAATGTGGAGTTTTTACATTTTTGTCTTAGCAAAAATCTATTACGTGAAACTTGCTTGTTTGTTTTGGGTTAATTTGCCTATTTTTGCTTTTGTGGTAGAAATAGGAATTGTACCTAACCTTATGATAGTTGGGCAACTTGGATTGGGTGAGCCCTCAGGTCTCCTGTGCAACCTCCAGCTCAGAGCATGGTCAGGGGTGAGGTCAGACAGGGTTTCTCAGTTCTTTCTCCACTCTGCTGTTGAAAACCTTCAAGGATGGGCACTGCCCAACCTCTCTGGGCAGCCTGATCTAATGCTTTGCCATCACTGCTGTACACAGTTGTACCCTCAAGGGGAAAAGCTTCTCCTCCACACAGTCTGAAGGTTTCATGTTTCATTTTATGCCTGCTCCCATGAGGTACCACAGGGAAGAACCTTCTTGGTTATCCTGGCAGGGCACCCTGAAGCTGAGCAAGGCTGACTCCCTCAGCCTCTCCTCACCACAGGTGCTCAGGACCATTTTAGTGCCCCTCTGCTGCACTCACTTCAGTTTGTTGATGTCTTTTCTGTATGAGGAAGTCCAAAATTGGATTCAGTATTCTAGGTTGTAACTCTGGGGCAACTTGATGGATACCAGCTATAATTCCTTCATTCCATCCTGGACACTTGTGATTTTGTAAGGAGACAGTATTTGATTAAAAGGCCATTCCCATGGTATAGGTGGTAGATAAAGCATTTTCATTTTATGGAGAGGTGAAAAGGGCACTGCTTTTCCACATTGTCTGAGACCACACACGGCAAGGTCTCAGTCTGTAACATTGTGCTCTGATAATCACTTTTTTCATGTTATGCATTAAATTCAATAAATAATAAATCAGCAGTGCATTTATCTTAAGTTAAAATCTATTTTTGGCATTAAAAGCACAATGAAGATAAAATGTTTTGAGGTTATATGCCTTATGTGTTAGGAGAAAAAGTTTTCAAAATCTGTTTTATTCAGTTCTTATAGCTGTTGTGTTAAATTGTTTCAACTTGCTACACTGTCTGCTTTGCTACTTAGATGAAAACTGGATGCTGGAAAACTTGTATGTGCTTTGATATTTAGAACAAAGTGAATTGTGGTGTCTGTTATCATATGTATGATGTCTTTGCATCAAAGTATAAGAGGTTCAAATAGCATTAGTGAGGGTTTTCAGCCTCCTTTGGTAAATTTGGATGCTATGTATGTGAACACCTCTTTTATTTTAACCAGTTTTGTTATGACTTAAAAGATGAGATATATGATATTCTTGTGTAAAGCTTCCCTTAAATACTTTTTCCAAAATAGCATCTTTATGTGGCAGTGCTTGTTGGGCAGCTTCCTCACTAAGCTCTAAACTGTGGTTGATACTGGAATATAAGAATAGGCTGCTTTTACCCATATTACTTAATGATATCACCACTTTCTTTTTTATTAGAGAATGAGTTCATTACTTTAGTTTGTGTATCTGTGTTATCAGAGAGGTTTTTAATTTAACTTTTGATTTTGAAGGTAGGGACTACAGTTTTTCTAAAACTGCAAAAGTAATGAAATGGAATCAAATTCCTCTTTAGAAAAGATTTCCTTGTCTTCAAGACTAACATGCTTTTTCCCTTTAACTTCAAGTTCCCTGAATGCATTTTGTTTTTGTGAGTTAATAAAACCCTGATGATTTCTCATGATATGCATCAAAAGGATTTGTGAATCAGCAGATGACTTCAGCCTGTATTAGTCATGGAAATCTGTGTTGATCCTGTGATGATAGTGTATTCATCCTCTTATCTGTGCTTTTAATGACTGAAAATACTTGTAGTGGTTCCATGGCATTTTCCACATTAGCTTACCATTGTTCTATTAGCTCTGTTTTTAAAAGCATGTTCATTAACAAAATCTTTCCTGCTGATACTACTACTGGATAGTATAAATTACCTTTGGTAGTTCGTTAAGACAGGAAAAAAGAATTTTTTGATTTCCAAGGAAACTTGCAGTTTCCATTTATCCTCATCATCAGTGAACTGGGTGGAAGGATGACACTACATGGGAGCATGACTCTCAGTTTACTGTTCATTTCAAACTCTTCTTGTCTGCAAACTTTTACCAGGAGAAGTGAAAATATGATAAAATCTGATGTCAGGTCATCTGCCCTTATAAGCCCAGACTCTTGTGTTGACTGCTGGTAGTCAGAGGCACAGCAGTTCAAGATAGTTACAGAATTGTATTCAGAATAAACAACTAAACACTTACGAATTCTCATCTGAGTAGGATGTGAGGTTTGAGAGAATCAATTTTACTCTGATTCTTATGCAGTAGTTCTTAGGTTAAGGTGCTAATTAAACTCAGTGTAGGGGTGAAATTTCAACCTTATTAAAGTCTCCTGGACACTGATTACACTGGGGCAAGGATTTTACTGCTGCTCTGATGAGACACTACTGTTTTAAAGTAGTGGATCCTGTTCTGTGTCTTGAAAAGATGGAGTTTTGCATACATGCAACTTGTAGTGGGTGCCTTTGCTTGAGTAATAGAATTAGTTGCTATTGTTCCTAATCCTTCCAAATTATTTCTGTATTACACTGCATTTTTCTTCCAGCTTGCAGAACTTTGAGGGCACTGTTTTTCTTGGGCTATTTGTTGGTACTTGTTCTAATCAATTCTGAAAGCTAATATCCAAAAAATACTCAGAAGGCGGTGCTGGAACTATTTTGAAGCCATTGAAGTATTTCAGCAATATATTATGAAATAAAGCAAACTATTCCTGGCTGTTTGCCTGGCTCGATACAAGCACTTTCTCCTGTTTGGAGTAACAACTCACTGGCTGAACAGTTCTTCACTGCACGAGTTCTTCTGTCAGCTGCACCCACATCAAAATCACCCATAGAAGTGTGAGTGGGTGCCTACACTTAACTGTCATCACCATTTGGGGTGTTTATGCCTATCTAGTCTTAAGTGTAAAAGAGTCAGCCTACCTGGGAAATAAATACTGTAGAAATGGCTTGTGATAATTTACAGGATGTCTGTAATGATAATGTGAATTTTTCTTGCAACTTATAAATTTGCTGTTAATGTGATGTAGATACATGTAGTTGATTCACACATTCAAGTTTCAGCTGCCCGTGCATTTAAATTACTCCAGAGACAATCTATACACTTGCTCAACTTCAAATGAGAGGTCATCAGCATCAGTCATGTCCAAAAATTAATAATTAGGACTTGGCCTTGACTCAAATACAAAATGAATGGAAGTCATGTTAATTATGAGTTCTGCAAAAGGATCCATGCAAGAAAAAGTGCTTGCCTGTCTCCATTATATTATGGGATTGGAGCCTGGATTGCATCTGTCTTAAGACAGTGGGTGGCTCTCAGTTCTTATGTTGGTAGAAGTTGTGTATAGATCCTGTGAAATCATGGCATTTGTGGTGAGGTATCTAATTGCAAAGAAATGGGTTTTGTACTTTGAATCTTTTTTTTTGAAGAGTTTGAGTCTTAACGATTACTAGCCTTAGAAAGTGGTGTTCTGTAACTTTGAAATTCAGAATAACTTCTAATAGTCTGTAGTGTAATTTAATAATGCTGGTAGTGGTAGATAGTAATGAATGTAATTTTTTTGTGGATTTTTCATGTTTTTATACTTGCTTTGCTTTTGTGATTCTGATTACCAGTATCTATACAAAATCAGAATAACACAAAACTGTTAAAATTAAAAGACGGTTGCTAGGAAAAAATGCCATAATTGATCACACAGAAAATTGGTAGTGTTGCTACAAAACTCAGCTTGGCATTTCAAATGCGTGGTGTTGTATTAATGCAAGTTCTAAGGCATTCAGAATTCACATGGTGAAGCATCACAAGCCTTTCCCAGTTTTATTGAAGCTACTATGTCTTCCTCTAGTGAAAAAAAATAGAATAAAAGGGCATGGAGAGTGGAACAGGCTATCATGTCCTTTTATTAAGGCACATTTATTGTGCCTGCTGTACGTGGTAGATTGCTGGACAGTAGGAACACATTCAGTAGTTGCCATTTGGAGGAAATACAGGTGATTAGCTACTTCTTGGGTAGCTGATGTGTCCCCGAGAACATCTGTGCCAGGTCTTTTCTTAGTCTGTTCTTGGAAAGGAAAGAAAACTTGCACTGCAACAAGCTGAGAGCACTCTCCCTGGTGATGTTATTGTAATCAGTGTTGTGTAAACAGATATCACTGTTGAGCAAATGTTTAAAAGAAATGAAAACAACTAAAAATCATAATCTAAAAATCTAACTATTCAATTTCTCTCATCCTGATAAAAACAATGTGCTGCTAATAGTCTTGGTATAAATCCATTTAAATACTGGGGAAGCTTCAAAGGTATTATAGGAATTAAATTGTATTTGCAGAGAAATGATGGAGGGAGCAGCAGAGAAGGACAGAACAGAATAATTTATGTTGGAATGAAGCTCTGTGCCCCATCACATCCAGCCAGGCCAGCTTCAGAGTTGGAGCCAGCTTATAAAGTTTGATGTGGTAGCTCGGAGCCTTATCTGGCCACATTTCGGATGTTTCCAGGGAAGAGGATTCCACAGCCTTGCTAGGCAACCTCTTCCGATGTTTGACTGCTCTCATTGTGAAGGAAAGTCTCCCTGCTATATAATTCCTTGTTGCAAGGCATTAGCCATCTGTTGTATAGGTTGTTTTGAATAGTATCGCTTAGTCTTAATGAGTCCTGTGAGGCAAAACACTTAAACTCTCACTTTTCAAATTCAAATAAACCACTGTGTTCTGCAGAACTAATTGTTAGTGGCAGGGGTTTCATTTCTTTCTTCCCAGTGAAGTCTTACGTATTGAGGCTGCAGATTTGCGGAAAGTTTTGAGTTTATGTGCCCTCTCCTTGTCTGTGAAATTACCATCTGCATTTTATGCAGCAACAGAGCCATCCTTCTGTTCCTCTGCTTGTAGTGTTTGTTTGACATGCAAAACTTGTCCCAAAATGCATTGCTTAGATTTTTAAAAAAGTGTTGGTTTTCCAGCTGAAATCTTTATTATTAATAACTAATATTTAGTCTATTAGTAACGTACTTGCTCTTTATTTGCAACTAAAAGGGCTAATTCATCTTCTGGTGAATTTATTTCCTGAGATAGAATAAAGCATTTGTGTACGTGCTAGCATGGTATAATGGGAAACTTCCCTTCCTAAATAACCCTAGAACACTTCTGGAATACAGTCCTTTTTATTAGTCTTAATTGAAGAGTGAGTTATTAATGACTGAGAGCCTGCAGATGAGAGCTTGGTGGAAGTTCCTCTGCCCCTGGAGAATATCGCTGGCAAGGTACTTTCATTTCTTTAAGCTAACAAGGTATCTGTGCTTGTTTTGATACCAGTCCTAACTTAAGCATCTAAGGTTAAACAGACTGCCTCAGGCCTGATTTGAAAAGAAAGGCTTTCAACTTAAAACTGGATGGTGTGACAAACACTGAGTTTAATTGTTAGGGTTGTAATTTATTTGTTTAGTATTTTCTTTGAAAACATCTAGAATTCCTATCCCGCTCTTTGGATGTAGATACAAAATTAAATCTCACGTAGAAAAGCTTCTTCAGGAAACAATACTCCTCAGTGGTTTTGTGAGGAAATAGATCCTGGTTGCTTTGTAGATGTTAGCAGTGTGTGCTTACTGAAAATACTTTCTCTGGATCTCTGATTTCATGGAAACACTGAAGAGTTAGGAACTTTATTAACCTTTATTAAACTTTATTAACCCACGGATGTAGGACAGGTCAGCTCTCAGCAGTCTAGGGAGTGAATGCCATCCCTGGTGCAGTGGAGTAATTGATAGCCCATATCTTGTTCACAGTTTCCAGTGCCTCTAGGGTGAGGATTTTTGTAATAGTCGATGCTGGAAAAAGGCCTTTTGGTGTTGCATAAGTTGTTACAGCTTTCAACTTGTCATTGAAAATGTTCATTATATGGGTTCCTTCTATCTGTAGCAAGGTGTGTTGGAAAAGGGTAAAAAGTTTATAACACACCAAATATACTCTGCTGTTTGTGGCCTGAGTGGGGCTTAGAGTGAACAATTTGTGAGGTTTTTGTTGTTTTTAGGGTTTAGTTGGTTGGTTGGTTTTGGTTTGCTTGGTTTTGGTTTGTTTTTTAAATCAAGACATGTCCTGAGCTATTTCCATGGGAATGTTGTGGCTGTGTGCGCTGTTTGATTGTTAGCTGTCCTTTAGTCAGCAGAGTGTTATCTCTTAGGAACTTCACTACTCTGAAACCTAAAAATATTTCTTTGTGCCTTACTCTGTGCTGGGAGACATCCTGGTATGCTGGAGAACAGGGTCAAATCTGTAAGGCCTGAAGCCAAAAAGGCTTTACAGGAGGAAAAACTTCAAATCTTTAACCAAGAAAACACATCAAGTTCTCATTTTTGCCTCTTTGAGCTACAATTCTTAAAATGGCCTCATTATTTTTATTTTCTGAATACCCAGTGTGTTATGATTTTGGTGCATTTGACATGAGTTCTGGTTTTGGATGTTGTTTACCTAAAAATTGTTAACTAAACCCAGAAAAATTTAGAACCTTAAATAAAGGAGCACTTGCTTCACAGATAAGTAGGATACTTAACTTTAATGAAATGTTTCAGAGGATAACAAAATGTCGAGATAGTACTCTGAGGGGAAAGCTTATAGAAACCCCCAATTTTAATTCAGTTCTGATGAAACACTAAATTATGTTGTTTTATATAGACCATGTAGCCACACAGCTAAGATTATATCTGATCCTCTGCATGAAGGTGCAAAGAAAAATCATTGGAGAAATACCATATTAGAGGAAAAAGAAACATGCAAGAAATGGCTTCCACATCATTTCTCTCTGTGACCTCATTAAATAATAAAAATTGTATAAAATGTTGTCCAGCAGCATTTCAAGTTATTTTACTGCTTCTATTCTGTGAAATTTACAGAAACACGAATCAGAAATTTATGTTGTGTAATTGCTATGTTATATCTGAATAATCTGGTTACAGCCAGGTGTAAATAATCATAAATTCAAGTGTGTCTCACTAACTAAAGATTGCAACTAGTTTACTTTTAAGACATTAACCTGCTTAATAATTAAATGGTACAGAGTGCTATTGGCAAAGTCAATAAGAACATAGGAAGGAGCTGAAAACATTTCAGACTTGAAAAGTACCTCAGAAATATGTTAATTTCTGGAATAGAGCAGCAAAACATCAATATAAACAATTCTGCCTTATAGAGATCATATTTTACTAAGTACAGAAATATTAAATTTCTTTTTTTTTTCATTTCAGCCATAATCAGCAGACCACATCATTTAGACATCCTGTGACAGAACAGGTTTCTCCAGAAAATATTGAATTTATTTTGCGAGAAGAGTAAGTAGTTTTATACCCCATGTCAAGAGATCTAAAACACTAACACATTTACCTTCAGTAGATTAGTACCTTAATTTATTGGCAGTTCTTCCAATATTGTGGAAAAATTAAATTGAGATTTATGCGTAAAATTTTACTTCTCATTGTGATAGTATGTTTTTGATTCCATGCTAGGACTTGATGGAAAATCTTTA
>VZTZ01039857.1:0-12160 GCA_013400955.1 Drymodes brunneopygia
AACCCCATTAAAACTGTACAGGAGCCAAACCTTTATTCCTTAAAGAATTACATAAATACTGAGTTTAACACTTAGAAAAATAAAGTAATTTTCTTTTTTTTCTTTTTTTTTTTCTCCAAGGCTTCTTTTTGTCTTTAACTTAAAAAAAAAAAAGTTACAGTAGCTGCTTCTTCCCCTAAGGATTCAGCAGCTTCTCTCACTTGCTCACTCTCCCTCCAGGGACAGGGCTAGGTAGCAGAGCCATTCACAGCAACTCCCATGCAGGACCAAGCATGCCCCAGCCCTTCTCCCCCAGCCTTGCTGAGCCCGTACAGGCATCACAGCTGCTCCCCGACACAGCCCAGGATGGCCTGCAGGTCACCCTAGTGCTCAGAGGAAGAGCCTGCCACCTGCCCAGCAGCTCAGTGCCCCATGGGCTCTTCCCTTTGACATTTGAGTTGTTTCTCCACCTTGCATCAGACACAGACATTTAGAAAGCGCTGGCTGGAGTTGCAGGGGGATGTAGGAAAGACCCAGCCACGTTCCCCTGGGTGAATGGAGTCCAGAAGCAGTGCGAGGGCTGAGAGTGTGGGGCTGAGCAGAGCACAGAGCCCCTGAGGAGCTCTCCAGGGCATCTTTGTGTTCCTGGACATCTACCGACCACCTCATCTGTGCAAGGGCAGCCACCGGGGCAGGGCCAGTCAGGCTGAAAATCTGCCAGGCAGCCCAGCGAGGAGGCACTGAGGGCAGAGGGCTCACTGTAGTGCATACGAGGAGGACAGGGCCACGTGCCACCTGCTGCGCCCTGCCCTCCGGGGAGAGGGCATGCAGGCCCAGAGATGCACATGCAAGCTGGCCCCTCTCTCCTGTCTGGAGCCCAGGGTGAGTTGCTGCAGCCAGAACCTGTCACCCCCACAAAGGCACATTGCTGAGGCCAGCAGCACAGCTACAAACCACTCTGCTCCAAGCTGCACCTGCATGATGACTCCGGTCCATTTACTCCATGCAGAGTAAATATTCACGGGCAAGGTGATTCAGAGCACCCAGAAGGAGCCAGAGCCTCCAGCTGGGAATGGCCTGCAGTATTTATTTAGAGTGCAGAGCAATCTTCCCCTCAAGAGACAAGTTTCTTTGGCTGGCGTGAGACAAGCACAGCTATTGCAGCATCCAAATGCCCCAAGCTCTGCACGGCCCCAGCACGGCTCCACCCCGGGTGGGTCCTGCAGCCCCACGCGCATGCCTGTGTGTGTGGGGGTGGGTGAGTGCATGTGTGTGTGTGTGCATGTGTGGATGAAGGAAACGTGAAAAGGCAACAATAAATAACTGGTGCAGTCTGTACGAGAAGGAGTTGCTGCCAGCCCCGACACTGGCACGACGAGCCAGAAACAGAAGGCCGGCAGCAGAGGCCTCTCAGTCACTCTTGGCGCTGTGTGAGGTGTCCAAGTTGACCACCTGCAGCTCCGTCAGGCTGCTGCCGCTGCTGCTCTGCTGCCCGATGACAGCCATCTAGAGAGAGAAGGGAGGAGTAACCACTGGGGGCAGCACACCCTGAGCCCATGTGTACCAGCCGTCAAGGGGGCACTGTCCTTCCCGGGCACCTGTCCAAGGAGGACAAGACTCCCTCACTCAAGGGTGGGTAACACAGACTGCATTCCCAGACCTGAGGACTGATCCTACCCAGCCAGGTCTGCCCGGACACACAAAGGACGTGCAGGCAGGAGAAGAGCAAGAATAACCCTTGAATTCCTACAGGTACTAGTCTGTGCCTACCTGGTGAAGCTGGACAGCTGAGACTGGGATCTGAACCGTGCCTGATGGGGCTGTCAGGAACACTTGGGGGACGCCACCTGCCACAGAGAAAAACGCAAATGACACTGTCCCTTTAGCAGTGCTCCCCCATGGATCCTTTCTCTGAGCTCCATGGAGCTACTCAAGGAGAAAGCTGCCTATTTGCACACATGGAGACATTCCTGAAGACAGCCACATGCACTAGTTTTCTAAATGCTGGGAGAAGCAGGCACAAGGCCTCAATCCAAGTCTTGCCCACATGGCTTCATGCTACACTTTACTTCACACCCCTCATGCTAGCATGTATCCTCTCCAGAGACTCCTGGATCCCTCTGCTGCCTGCCCCACATGCCGCCCATCCCAGAAACCCTCACCCTTTTTACCCCTCAGCAGCTCGTGCAATCTTTTGCACAAGAGAATGGCAAGACCTAAAAACACACATCGAGCATCACCCTCGCCAGGCCTTTGTGCAGCCACCAAGACTGCTGCAAAGAAAACCCTTTGCGATTAACAGACATCATAAATACATGCAGGACGAGAAAAACCAGGGTGTCAGTGCACTCTCAGGGAGCACTGACCTGGACAGCTGCCTTACCCTGATCCTGGACCTGGCCGTGGGACACCTGCATGGCTGAGGGCGCCTGTGGGAAAGCGTTGAGCACCGCGAGCCCGCCGTCGGTGAGGCCAGAGGTGGGTGCGTACATCACCGCATGCGGGCTGGGGTACATCATGTGGCCGCCCACGGTGGTTGGCACAGACGATGTCATGATGGTCGCCGGGAGGGTCACTGCCACCAGGACAGACCACACGTGAGCACACAAAATGAACTTGCCACCCTCACCTGCCTGCTCAGCATCCCCACCCCAGCCACCCTGGGCATGCTGTGCTGAAGCATGGTGCATAGTGCATCTTTGTCTTCCAAGCCCCAGAGATCAAGCAGGAGAGCTCACACCTCTCCTTTCATGATTATGCAGGGGCAGGAGAACACAGTAGCCAAACATCCCAGGACTAAATTCAACTCAATTCCCTGATGAAGCTTTAGTAGAGCTATTGTACGAGATTCAGCCTGCATCCAGGCACCGGAACTCAGATTTTGCTGACAAAGAGATATCTTCTGCCTAGAGAGTAAAATTCTCAGGCAGATGTGAGGCAGTGCCTTGTGCTAGAGGCAATGCTGGCTCACCAAGAAACCCCCTGAGAACCCCACAACCTGTTCCCAGCTCCATGCTGCAAGTGAGAGCAAATGGTATATCTAGAGAGGCTCTGAAATCCCTCGTAAGGTGCCCTATGCGCAGTAGCATCCACTTAGATACAACGTAGCACAGGGCCTGGCAACAGGGATCAATACGCCTGGGAAACCATCCAAAAGGCTTGGACAGAGCCGGCCTGAAGAAGGAAACCGGGCAGGGAGCAGGCATGGGGCCTGTTGGTGTAGGTTGCTCCCAGCAGTGGTTAGGAAGGCAGACAGAAGGCGATTACCAATACCTGTTCCGCTGGAAGAGGTCTGGGTAAGGTCAGTGCTGCTGTCACTGGAGGGAGACGTTTGCTGCGGTGCCTGGTGCACCTGGATTGCCTGGACTGGAACCTGCTGAGCCATGGTGCCACCTGGGGAGAGAGAGGAGCCCATGAGCCTGTGGCTCCACAGGGATACAGGCACTCTGAGCGACATGAAAGCCCTCCCAGTCCCCTGGCTGCACACAGCTTCACTCTGTGCTGCACTGGGGGAGGCTACACAAAAGCAGTGTGTGGCAGAAACCAGAGACCAAACCCTGCTCTTTCCTAGCACATGGGCCAAGAGGGGTTAACTGGCCTACCAAGCTTCAAGAGTGAAGAAAAGGCCACAACAGCTTTTGCCTGACTCCCAGCTGTGGTTCAGGAACATCCAGGATCCTCTTTGCCATTCCTGGTTCCACCAAGACACAGAATAGATGTAGGGAGGAGAGGGCCCAGCCTTTCCACCACAGTGAGGAGCCAGCTCTGCAAGGATCACCTTGCTGCACCAAGTGGAACCACAAGAGCCCAAATGCCCACACCAGCTGGATTCTGCTGCCTTCACACTCTGGAGCCCAGCTTCATCCTCCACAAGGCACTCAGGGTGCAGCTCTCACCCCACTTGGGACCTTAAGGACATTACAGTGCCCTACAGAGGGATTAAAGAATACCAGGTCTCAAGAAGTGCATCCCGGAGCTGCAGGCCACACAGCCTCTGTCCCAGACCACTCCTTGCAAAGCATTTCAGATCCGGAAACACAGCTCGGCACAGAAAGCTCTCCTGAGGCTGAAGTCCTGCCTCCAGAGGGAAGAGCAAGGGATGCCAGAGAGCAAGGATTACTGGTCACCTTGCTCAGACTGGGCATTTCCCCACACATCACACTCCAGAGACACATCAGTTATTCTCCTAGCTCCTCCTCCAGATCACAAGGGAAATCCAATCCCCTTGAATGGGAACCTGCTGTCTGCCCAGGCCCGCCAGGAGCCTTAAGCATTCCAAGAAAGCACAGAAGTTATCAAAGTCCTGGACTTGGGCACAAACAGGCAGGACACGAGAAATACTGTGTCACACAGTGCTGCTACTCAGATGATGGATGCCACTGCAAAGGAGAGCCTAGCTCTACTCTGAAACTCCATCCAAGAACAAGTCCAGCCCAAGAACAAACACCTAGAGAGCCTTAACTCAGAACAAGAAGAAATTCCTACAAAGGACAATGCACACAAGGCAGCACAGCAGCACCATTCCTCTACTCTGGGTCTCCCCTAACCTATCCTCTGCACTGTGGTTCAGTGGCTGACTGCAGATACACACACAGAAGCAAGGGCAGCTACTCAGAGCCAAATGTCAGCACTCAAACAACCACCTGGCACCTGAGCCCCTGTGCTATCCCTCCATCAGTTCTAGCAGCACAGTTCAGCCTCAGCACAGCTGCACTAGGGAATTGACACCTCTGCATTTATTAGCCACAGGCCAAGCCCTGGGGCATGTGATTGAAAATCCGCTGCTTCCCTTAGTCTGCATCCCCCAGGATGCTGCTCCCGCCTGTCAAGCACTTTCTGCCCTGTCTTCCCATCTCTCCCTGGCTGCCACAGCCAGGGTTCCCTATGCTCTGCCTCCTCTGTGCTCCCACAGTCAGGGGTCAGCTCTGTGGCCAGGCCCCCGCAGACACCTCCATCCCCCCATCTCTAGCAAGAGGAGGTGAAGCGAGTGCTGACCTGTCAGCGACACAATCTGCCCTCCAGCTCTGGCAGGGAAGTGGAAGACTGTCTGCTGTGCCTGCTGCAGCTGTCCAACTGTACCCACCACCACCTGGCCCTGCTGGCTGGGAAGAGCCAGGGAATGTGGCTGTAACTGAGTGAGAGGAATGGTAAGGGTCCCCGGAGAAAGGGAAGCACCTGCCGAAAGGAGGGAGAAAGAAAGGCTTTGTCACCACCAGCTCTTTTCACTCCCTCCAGGCTTCTCGGTGCTGCCCTGGGGTCCCAGCTCAGCTCCCTGCTACCTCCCAGCAGCAGGGCCAGCTGGTAGCACTCTAAAAGAATCCTACACTACACTACATAACCCTTCTCCAGTCACTGGCCTGGCTAGGTTTGAGCATGGAGTCACAGCCGGGCTCACCTTACAGCAGCAACTACTCTGCTTCCCTTCTGCCACTAGGTCTCCTCTCTCCTGGAGAGAACAGCAACATGCTCCAGGTGCAGAGATGGACGGATGCAGTCCTCAGTCCCTAAAGGCACTGACCTGACATGAGGGTGAAGCCAGTGGGTATTGGCATGAGGCCCCCAGACGTCACTGCACTGGCTCCAGTGGTCTTCAGCACTGTCCCGTTGGCACTGGTGACGGCATTGGGGCTGATGCTGGCAGACACTGGCGCCAGGTAATTAGTGATGGGGAATGATGGGCCACTGCTGACCTGCATGGAGGTCGAGGTGGTCGGGGCTGTCTGGATGGATGTTGTTCCCGGCAGGTTGGTGACAGTGAACGTGGGTTTCAGGGCATCCTGCAAAAGGAGAGATTGTGACAGCTCGGGACCAGCCCATGAGACCAAACCAGGCTCTGTAGGTTGCATCCCCTTGCCAAACCATACCCCCCACACAGCGTGCTGCCAGTACATGGAGCAGAGAAGAGTTGCTTGTACAAACATGAGGAGAGCTGGAGAGAGCTCTGCGTAAACTTTGGATGCAGGCCCAGGGCCACACAGGTCCCCTGAGAGCCTACCCTACAACACAGCAGGGGACCAAGCAACCATTCCCCTCCCCAGGAGTCCCCAAAATGTCTAACAAGAGAATAGCCTCTTTTGGCACACACCAGGCAAAAGCAGGGATAAATATAAAGGCACAGAGTCTCCTGTCAGGAACACACACCACTTCCCTTAAGGCAGGAAACACAAGAACAAGCTGAGAACTGGCTCTTAAAGGCAGTTGTACACTGGAAGTGACAGGGGAGGGGTGACTAAAGGCAAAAGTGGACACCAGGGGGGCCCAAACTCAGCCCTGACAGCAGCTTTGGCAGACCCTGGGGAATGCCTCCACACATCTCCTGGAGCAGAGGCCAGGAGAACCTGATCGTAGGAAGCACCTATTTGCCAATCCACTGGCAGGAGATGGGCATGAGGCAAATGCTTCCAAAGGACTCCATGTGTACACTATAACCAGCATGGTCCTGCAATGAGCACCGGAGCTCCCTTCCTGTCTGAGGACAGCATCAACAGAGGAACTGAGCACCAGGAAAAGGGCTCTGTGCTGGGCCAACACTGAGAGACTGGCATCCCAGGTCTGGGAGCAAGGGAGGAATATGTGTGCCAGGCTGCAGTAACACACTATTTTCCACAGCCACAAAACATGTGGTTGGATGTGCCTTGGATCTGCAGGAACCAAACCCAGAATGATTCTTGCTGCCTCTGGCAGTCACACTTCCCCTAACACACCTCCATCCCCCAAATCCCCTTTGGAATACCCAGGGTGACCACGACTCCTCCTCTCCTACCCTGCTCATCTGGCCAAGAGCACACTGAGAATGCCCTGCTTCACAGGAGTCCCTGTCACAGAGCACAGGGGACCTGCTGTCCCCATGTCCTGACACAGTTGCCAGCATGCCTGGGAAGAGTTAAGGCTGCCACACTCCCACCCCTCCCACTGCAGCTGGTGGGCCCAGCACTCCCACGTGCTAAGCCTTGTTCCCAGCTTGTCAAGCTGCCAGGAGCAAGGAATTCACAGCTCAACGAACAGCTAAAAAAGGGAAGGCAGTCCATTTTGGACAGGGGGATCCAATCCCAGGCACTCAGTCATGCCCCAGGGCCCAGGGAGGGAGGAGAGCAACACCCCTCTGCCTTGGCACCGCAGTCCCTGAAGTCCAAATTAGAAGAGGCACGTGATAACAGAGCAAAGCCCAGCAGAGGCACTTTCCATTAGCTCAACCACAAACTCCTGCCATCCCACATGGGACAAGGGAGGCTGTGGGTGCCCCCCCCCACGTGGGTGACAAGGCAGAGCTCTCCCCAGCACACTAGGAAGCCAGAGCAGAGTTGGGCAGGACAGGTGCTGTTCCCAGTTGGAAAAGCCAGGGTTCCTCATCCCCAGCTATAGCCCTAAAGCAGTATCCCCATGCGATATAGCCCCCAGCCAGTCAGGGCATTTAGCACCCAGTCATACTCTATACTCCCAGGCCTGGAGGAGGCATCCCAGAAATTTCACAGCACTCTGCTCAGAGAGATTCTCAGGGCTCCCTAGAAGCACAAGGGCAAATCTCAGTACAAAGTAAAGGTGCTTGAGAGAGATGCTGTGGCAACAAATTTGAATTGTGCACATCCCTGTTCTGCCCTCCCTATTCTGACACAGGTGAGACTCGAATTCCTTCCATCTTTATTGTACTTCTCTTGGGCTGCAGCAACAGCTCCCAATACAGAAAGATAGCTATGAGAGACTTGGGGATTGGACACCCATTGCCATCTCCTCAGGACTGTCTGGGATGCCTCAGCAATTCCCTGGGCACCTTGGGCCTTCCCAAAACCCTGCAAAGCCCAGACCACATGCCTGAGGCAAGTCATGGGTCACTTCAGCAGACATCACCCAAGGGGCCATGGACAAACCCTGAGGCAGACAGCAGCCCTGAAAGCCCTTCCCTTCCTGACCCAGCTGCACATCCATTCCAGCTTAGTGCAAACCTCAGTGTCTGCAGAAGCAGCACACAGCAGAGATGTAGCACAGCAGCAGGTGTCTGCCCACACCCACACCACTGATTTGCAGCATGAGCAGGTCACAGGGCACAGACGAGGCCAGCTGATGCCCATCCTGGACCACAGTAGGGTCTTAAGGACAGAAATTATTCCACTCCACAGCTTGTGGGGTCTGCCTGAGGCAATGATGTTCAGCATGGCCCAGACCCCCTAGACAGAATTATTACACAGGTGTATCGGGACAACAGGCCTTGGAGGCATATGGGAAACCCCAGTCTGGTCTCCAACACCTGGTCTGCCTTCCAGATGTGGCAGAAAGTCCCACATTTTCCCATTCCAGAGATAACCAGATCAGGGCTACTCCCATGCTCTCACCCCAGTCTAGAGCTCCTGAGTTCCCTTCAAAACATCCCTTCCCACACAAGCACACCCAGGTGACTGCACACAGGCAATATCCTTTGGGGCCTCCAGAAGATGAGAGAGGTATCATCATGAGGATACTGCTACTGTCTCAAAAGCACAGCATGCCCCAATCCTAGCACCACGGCAGGGAGTTTGGGTCTGGCACAGCAGGAGGATTTCAGAGCTGCTGACTGCAGGTGACAGCCTGGCTGCATTGTCTTCCCACTCCGCTGCAGCACCGAACAAAAGCAGGTTTTGTCCATACAGAGATCTGGGAAGCAGAGTTCACATACAAAGGCCAGGGAGTCTTTTGGAGCATCCTGTGAGGCTGGACCTGACAGTTCAGGCCCTGAATCTCCTGCCAGCTCCTCCAGTAGGCAACTGTAACCCAGACTTGTGCATCACCCACCCCTCAGCAAGCACCAGCCACCCAGCATGGCCCATCCACAGGCTCCTTTGATCCTCTGAAGACTTCTTGGCCTATCTGAATTGAGCTGGTCTGTGCCGAAGCACCAGCCAGGCTTCCAGGCCTACAGAACACAACAGGACAGCCCCTGTCCCAGGGTTTGCTATGACAGGAACCCTCAGCCAGCCAGGGGTGGATTTAGTCAGAATGTCAAGCAGAAGACAGGGCCATAGGGCTCCTCCAGCCTAACAGCAAATGCTGGCTGTGGCCACAAAGCACCCCACACTAAGCATTAGCACTGGGATGGAGCTTTCAGGGTTGCATCACACAGTGAGAAAAGAGAAGTTGTGTTAAGAAGGTCTCTACAGAGTAACTGCACCCTAAGGGCACAGTTCCCTCGGGGCCAACTAGCAGTACTTCCAGGAAGAGTACAAAGGGATATGATGTGGACAAGTCTCATGTCAGGGACAGGTAATTTGCCTCATTACAGAATGCCCACAGGACTTGCCTTCTCATCCAGGAGAAGCCCAAGAGGCACAAGTCCTTACAAACACAGGCTGCACAAGGGAGAGATTACTGGTGTCAGAAGGCTTCTTTGCCTACTGGATAGGGCTGGTACAGCTCACACTAGCAACCAGAAGCACCCAGGGAAGACATGCTGGACTGGGACAGCCAGGACTGGTGCTGGGATCCCATCAGCAGGAACCATTTTCAGGGACTTCAGCCACATTTTGTCCCACCACAGCTCCTCTGCCTGCAGGGATCTCTGGGGCTGCTGACGTTTCTCAGACCTCAGCAGCAAAAAGCTTTTGCTTCGTACAGCACTGCAGACATAGGGAAGTGGACATTGAGGAATAAGGGGTACCCAGCAGCACAGTGACCAGAGCTGGTCACAGCATAAAAACAGGCAGCTGAAAACCCCTGCAGCCCCAGACCTGCTGGGCACATCTCAGGGCTGTGCTCACTACCTTTTCAATTACAGCACAGAGATCAGGTTCTGTCTGCTTAATCTCTAGAGGCTGCTGCATGGCAAGGACATTGTTGTGGCTTGAGCATGGACAGTTGGAAAGCTCCTCTGACAAGGCCAATGGAAGAACACTTTTGCAGCAAGCCTGGTACCCACGACACAAGCACAGGTACAGGAGGGCTGCTCTAATTCCCAGCACCCAGTGGAACTGTACACAGGCCTGGGAAGCTGTGACAGAGCCCCAAATTCAGTGTGTCATCCCAGCCTTGCACTGCAAACTTCCCTGCCTCCCATCTTCAAGCACCTGTGGATCTGAGCACCAGCCTGCAAAGGAGACAGCAGGGATATGGGACACAGCTCTGAGGAACAGCACCAGGAAGTGCAGGGACAAGACGGGGCCCTTCCAGCAGAAAAGCTGACTCTGCCCAGCACTGCACCCACAGCCAGGCCACCCTGGGCAAAAGGCCACAAGTAACACAGGCAGGCAAGGGCCAGCATGTGCAGGGACAACAGGCAGGGAGCAGAAATGGTCTGTCCAGCCAAATGTTTCCATTCCCCATGTCCTCCCTGCCCCCTTCCAAAACAGCACCAAAGCAAGAGACAGCTGCAGCTTATAAGGAATGTGAGGGGCCCTGCCAGGGACTCTGGCGAGGGAAACCAGGCCTTATAAGGCCATGGAGGCAGAATCAAATTTTTATCAATGAGTGTGAGAGCATGGAGACGCCTGGGGAGAGATAACAGTGCTGAAAGCTGGCCAGGGGGGTGGGCTGGGCCAGTGGGGAGCCACACTGCAAGGGCCAAGACCAGGATACCTGGCACCCGCCTCCCTCCCTCTTTCAATCACTGCTACTATCAGTCAAGGAGCCAGCCAGCCCCGAGATGACACAACTCAAGCTTGCCACAGTCGCAGCGAAAGGGAACTCATCCCTAGCTCCCCACGCTGCTATTTAAAGAGGGCTGGGGATGATCAGGGCTACCAGCCCAGTCCATGCTTCCCTGGGTGCCCAGGAACATTACCTTGGTCTCCCCGCTGCTGTCCGACTCGGACACCTGGTAGGTGAGGTCCGTCTCCTCAAAACCAGTGGCACTCATGCGCTGGTCAGTGGTGGGGTCTGAGCGTGGGGGCGAGTCTGGGGAATTGAGGCATGTTTGGATCAATGCCTTCCCCGTCTCACTGGTGATCATGGGCTGCAGCTTCCGTGTGGCAAACGTGTACACATGGCCCGTCTCGCTGGCCACCAGCAGCAGGACTTGGGTGCCAGTCAGCGTGGAGAGCTCATAGGCCTGCCAGCAGGACAAGGGAAGAACAGGGAGTCACAGGTAGCAGGGACAACACACAGCGCAGGACAAGAGTCCCTGCATGTCCCCACGCTCCCAGAATGGCTTTCCTTCTCTTCACACCAGCTTCAGCTCCCCGTCAACGTCAACCCAGAGGAGCTGCGGCATCTAAAACCAACCCAAGATTGGCTCCCTACAGGTTGAACTGCCCCATGCTGTGTTCCCATCCCCTTCAGCACACTCTTAGGGAATGCACCTGCCAAGAGGCCACAGGTAGACTGATCCCCTCAGCACAGTAGTCTGAGAACAGGAGGACACAAGATTATCTCCATTCTGGAAATCCCACTGGCTTCTCCAGACTAGATGCCTCCCTCACCTCACCTCTCGGTGATGTTATTTGGCACATCTCTGCTACCTCATTCCCCTCACCAACACCCCATCCAGGCTCTGTCCCAGATTTCCCTCTCAGGCTCGAGAGTTCTGAGCACAGCTGCGCCCAAGCAGTGAGGCCACCGTGCCCCCAAGGTGAAGAGCACCTGTGGACTAGGAACTGCACTCTTCATATGCCATCACTGCACATTCAGTGGTCTCACACAAGCTACTACAGACAGGATGGCCTCATTCTACATCCCATGGTCCCATTCATCCAGGATGTGCCCAGCAGTACCCCACACTCATTCCCACCTTCCCAGGGTGCATGATGCCCAACTAAGCTGGGATGCAGCGTTACCCGGTTGTACAGAAGATGCTATGAGAACCACCAGGGATGCAGATCAGCTAGCAGCATCGAAAATCCCCCCAAGTTTCTAATCTGTCTTTGTACACCAGGAACCACGGACTGCACTCTGGACCAGCCGAGATGTAGCGTTGGTCCCTTCCGTGGCCGAAGCAGCCAGTCCTACCAGGCCCTTGGTGGAGCAGGACAGTACAGCTATGCCACCGAACACTCGGTGTTTTGGTGGCGGCTCATAGCGCGGGGCCCCGAGGGCGCCGCTCAACTCCAGCCCGGGGCTGGACGCTGCACCTGGGCCTCCCTGGGCACATCACCCACCTGGGGACGGCCAAGCACAGCGGCATCTCCCGGCCCCAGGGGCTCCCGGCCCCCTGCCCGCAGCCGCAGCTCCGCCGGGGACTCCCGCGCAGCCCCCCGGAAGGGGCCGGTGCCGGGCCGCCCCC
>VZTZ01039857.1:12675-53132 GCA_013400955.1 Drymodes brunneopygia
GAAGGGCGCGGGGCGCTCGGCCCGGGGCTGCGGCGGGGCGGGGAGGGACCGACGGCGGCGAACGAGCGCTGGGACACCCCCGCTGCCAGCGCGCTTCGGCCGCTCTTCCCACCGCCAGCTCCGCGCCCGCAGGTCCTCGTAGGGGACACACCACGTGGCTCGAATATTGCTTGCCTCACCGTCCTCAGGCTCCGGCCAGGAGGGGCTCCGCGCCACCGCGCCCGGCTGCCGGCGGTGGCACCAGCTGCTGCTCCAGGCAGCTCTGCACCCCGGCTATTGTCACAGCCTGCAGGGGACAACGTGCCGCCCGTTTGTCTCCGGTGGCCGCAGAGGCACCGAGAGGGTCTGGGGGCCACGTGGGTGCTCAGGGTGTGCAGGGCACGGGAGCTGAGCAGGTATGTCCAAAATACACATCACCGAAGCACGGGCTGATCGCTACCCAGAAGAAAAAAAAATCTCCCGTTTCACAGGATGGGCCGCAGCTACCTCCAAACCCACAGGAGGTGAGGATGTGGTTCCGTAGCATGGCCACCCTGCCTCTCTGCACATGAGAGGGCTCCAAGCACTTGGCACAGGTCACATCCTCCGTGCAGGTGTGACCCAGGACCTCCACAGCAGAGGGACAGACCGCACGGGACAACTGTGCGCAAGGCACACTGCCCGTGGGTCAGCAAATGTGCGGGAGGGACAGTACAGCGCCGGAGCTCAAAGCTGTGAGGACAGACAGAGAACCCTTAGTTGAGAAAAGGGCTCTTCCACACTCCGTCCTACAAACAGGAACTGCAGCGCAGGGCAAGACCTCACCTCTGGCAGCAGCAGTCCTGCCCCAGACCCGTTTTGCCCCCTGGGCACCCCGTGGAGGGTTCTGCAGCTCGCACAAGCCCTTTCCGTGTCTGCCTCAGCGCTCAGAGGACACGCACGCTCAGCTGCAGCCCTCACAGCTGTCCCCCACAGCCCGAGGCCAGCCTCCTACAGAGCAAGGGAGTAACTGCAAACCCGAACAACCCCGTCACTGCCACCATCGCCTCCCCCTCCTCCTGCCAGCCATGCTCCTCCAGTGAGCACACATGCCATTTATAGCACCCAGCAGGGCTGCTGGAACTCACATGCCTCCCATCACATGCCCTGGCCACCCTCCCTTCAAGCTGAGTACAAACTACACCTGGCACAGGTGAGACTGAGGCCTTGCTGTGTCCTGCCAGGCTGAGGAAGGGTCGGCAGGACCCTTTGCATGGCTGGAGGCACCAGTGAGGCTGGGAACAATGACCACATGGATCTGATAGCCAGAGCCAGGGCGCTCTGCCTGCCTGGCACAAGTGTGCAGTCGCTGCAGGTACCAGGATTTGGCTTTCTCTTGCTCATGGGACAGGTACACACTCCTTTCCTCCTTCTCTTCCCCTGGGCCTTCTAGGTGCAAGCCTTTTACAGCCCAAGCTGCAAGAGTGTCTTCATAAGCAAGAGTTGAGACCTGGCTCATCCTTTCTGTTGCAGTCCTTTCCTTCGCGAGCCTTATCTTGGGGATGCTTTCCAAGATGCTTGTCCTGTTTGTGCTCTGAACGGGAACCAGAGCTCCAGCCTGCCCCAGCTTCCTGGGATGCCAATCTCTCACCAAGGCAGTCAGACTCACACTGGAGAGCCAAGCCCTGTCCCCAAGCCACCATCACCCACAGGATGCAAGTTATGAGCAGGTCCTCTCTTAACCAAACCAGCAGACACTTGACTGAAAGCAGCATATAGCAAGTTTTCAGCCTTTAGGGCTATTCTCATTTACAACCCCTGCATCATAAAATCCCCATTTCTAGCCCTGTTCTTACACAGCTTTAGGCACAGCACTTGACACTATGCCTTAAAAGCCTCCTACCGGATTATCCCCAAAGCTCCCTCCAGCCAAGCTGCCAGACAGCTCCACTGGAGCACGGACCCTGCTCTCAGCATCACCCCAGCCCTCCACGTCCCCTTTGCAATCCTCCTTTAGGCCTTTGCAAAAAGTGCTTCTTCATCCTTTTCCAGCTCTTCATGCCTACTGGAGCTGGGTGCTGTGATGGCTTCCATGCTCTTCCTGATCTTCCTGCTATTGATATTCCAGCTGATTTTCTGACTGCTGCTGAATACAGTAGGCAGCTCTTTTTTTAACAGCTAGATCTCTTCTACAAGCAGTAACAACTAGAACAGAGGTACTAGCTGCACATATAAAACTAGGTTGTGGCCTTTCTTAATGTGCATTTTTTTGGTCGACAGGTGCAGGAACGGGGCTGCTACCTGAGGGGTGACCCCATGTCCTCATGAACACGTAAAAGCCCACAGTACCTGAGCAGAGCAGCAACAGGTGTTGGTATCAGGGGCTATCCACAGAGCAAGCCATGGACTAAATCCAGTATCCACTTGGTCATGAGATAGAGCCAAAATCCTGACTGGATAATAAAGCTACTATATATGCCTAGAAGACAGGCCTAGAGGCAAGGCCAAAAACAGGAACACATACAAGCTTGCTTAAAACAAACCTGAAAGCACAGGCTTGAGCTTAAATGCAGCTCAAGAGTGTGGGGGACATCCCAGGTGAGGCTGCTTAGGACAATTAAGGCCCAGTAGCTTCCACACAAGTGCCTGACACAGCTGTAGAAGAGCCACAGGGCAGCAGAGGAAACCAGAGCAAACCAAAAAGCCCTTCCTCAAACTGCACAGCAAATCTGTGCACTCATGGACCAGGGATGATCAAAGGATGCAGCGGTATAGGGGGAATTTGGATAACTTAAGGGCAAGAGAAAACATCAGGGACTGCTGGAATGCCTGGTTTGGAGGTCTTTATGCTTTAGGGAGTTGTTCATTGGAACATTGCTGTTCTCTTACACTGTTCAGTAAATGTTCAAATTCCAGCCACAGCTCATGGCTCTCTAGGTGGACCTTTGCCCTGATGGAGCCCTGCGTTTCCTTCTGGCCCTGGATACCATACATTGTCTTCTGTAAGGTGTTCCTTCACTTTGGGCAACTGCATCCCACCTCCGTCAATTGGCCAAGTGCTCTCGTTCTCCTGCAGAGGCTTTGATTCCCTGCTCTGCTTCACCACATTTAGCCAGGACTGTATTTGCTCACCTTGCTGTTTTCAATTACTTTGGCCAACATCTGCCCCCAACCCCAATGATACGGAACTTTTTCGTGACGTCAGTCCCAAAAATACACAATCCCAAACCCCATCATTTTGTACTCTTTGGGTCTGAAGTTTGTCCTAGCCTTGGTGACTTTCCATTTGGGTGCTTCCCTGTAGTCACTAGGTCTTGACTGCAAGGCAAACAGGCAGTGGAGCCTTGAGGATGTGTTGGGATAAAGCAGAATACCCAGTCCTGACGCTGATCACAGAACCAGCTCACTGCAGCCATGCTCTACCCCTCCCACTACACAAGACACCTGGATGCATAGAGCTGGCAGAACAAGGATGTTACCCCCAAAATCCTTGGCATCTCTGGTCTTTAGCCATGGCAGCACTGAGATTCTGCTTGGCTACTCCACCACAAGTGGCTTGGCGGCAGAAATCAGCCCACAGAGCGCAGCGTTCCTGCCTCAAAGGAAGGACAGCAAAGTCCACAGGAATGGAATGGATGGGAGAAGTGGAACAAAAGGACATCAAAGAACAGCAAATGCACGAGGCAGGCCACTTGCAAATTGGAGAGCACATACGCAGCAGTGCCACACTGCTCACACACTTCAGAAGGGTTGCACATACACCGGGAAGGACTGGGGGAGCAACAAGAGGGAAATGGGGCTGCAAGGGGAAGGAAAGGCACATCCTGATACCTCTGCCCCTAACAGGTCTGCCCAGCATGCGCAGTGCCACCAGTCACAGGCTGTGGCCAGGCCCTCTGGTCATGGAGGCAGCCAGGGATCAGGGTGGCAGTCACCTGCTGCCAAGCCCACTACGCCAAGGAGCACCAGGTCTAGTGATCGAGACCTGCTTGTCCCCCTTTTGAGAGGGGCCCAATACCCAGCCACTGCCACAGCTTAGAGCTTGCCAAGAGGCCTTGGCTTGGAGACAGTCCACAGCTCCTAACTGCAAGACACAAATGTTGGAAAAGGGACAAACACCTTCAGTAACCAGCAGAGCAACTGCCAGCAAACTTGCTTGCACCTAGCTTCCAAGGCTGGACCAAATCTAAGCTCAGAGTCAGCTAGCATATTTCTAGAAATGAGTGCTTTTCCCCCTCCAGCATCTCCATAACCTCTTTGGTTAGCAGAGATGGGAAGAGGATCCTGGACATTTCTCATCCATCCCTGATTAAAGCAGAGGCAACTACACTGGGTAGTTCAGGACTTACCTGGTCCAGGATTGACTATCTCATGATGATGATGATGATGGAGATGCCACAGCTTCTCTGGGATTCAGACCTTTATTACCC
Organism: Drymodes brunneopygia; assembly: GCA_013400955.1. NCBI lineage: Eukaryota > Metazoa > Chordata > Aves > Passeriformes > Petroicidae > Drymodes > Drymodes brunneopygia. The sequence goes on from VZTZ01039857.1 coordinate 17,064, forward strand.
TTGAGGGCAAGCATTTCCCCTAATACCCAGTACGAATATCCCTAGTGCAGCTTATGCCCACTGCCTCCAGTTCAGCCCCAGCAGGCAAGTGGGAAAGCTCGTCCCACTCTGGCTCCAAGGGACAAGCCCATGCTGGCTTGGCTCATGTTCATGCTGTGGGGATTGGGACTTCTTGTACATCATGTGCACATCTTTCCTCTCCCAAAAAGAGACTGCCAGGAGCCTGACACTGTTCTGGGCCACTGGCATAGAGGAGAGGGCTGCAGACCACATGTGACAGCAGGATATCCTCCAGTATCCCCATCCAGACCCAGCCCTGCTAACATCCTACAAGAAGCAGCAGCTGAAATCTCCTGAACAAAACCATAACCCTGTGGGGGCTGCAAAGCTGCCCCAGGCCACGGAGGTGGGGGCACAAACCCAATCAGTACCTGAAGCGGGGGGAGCCTGTCAGCATGTCCACCAGTGGTTGTTTGCTTGGAGTCTGAGAGGGACATTTCCTCTTGAGACAAGTCCCTCTTGGTGAGCAACCCATGACTGCCCAGAGAGACAGTAAGTGCTGAGGTAAAGTGCTCCCTTCAGGGCACACAAGGCTGGGAACAGCATCTCAGATTCACCTGGGAAGGGGGCAAAGAGGTTAAACACAGCAGACAGATGCCTGACAAACGAGCATCAAACCCTTCCCAGAAGCCATGTGCAGGAAAACTACTATCTGACAGAAGTATTTTATAAAGACAAAAAAACAACAACAAAAAAGCGCCTTCTTTATTGAGAGCAGCACATAAAAATCCAACAAAACCCAACCCTTCTTGGCTGCAGTACCCTCCACTCAAGCAAACAAACTAACCCACTCTAGGCTGCATTCCAGTAACAGAAATACTATGGTAGGGAGGAGACAGCGCTCTGGAAGAGGGAGACAGGGGGCTCTGCCCAGAGTCATAAGTACAAAAAAAAGGCACAGGGTAATTGGGAAAGGTAGTGAGCTCCTTCATATGCCAGGCACTTTGTGCTCCTGTTGGCTGGCCTGTCCTCATGGGGAAGAGGAAAGCAGGCATGCCTAGCACAGACGGACGGAGAGAGAGCCGGCCCAGGCTGGTGGAGGTGGATGTGGCGAGCAGGGATGCCCAAGCTCTTGCTGTGGGAGGGGGAGCCGTGCTCCATCCACACCAGAAACCTAAGGGCACTGGGCTGAGCAGGCAGGGGGCAGGAGGCAGCAAGGGCTGTCTTTTGAGGCCCACTGGGGAGGGGGGTGGGGCTGGGGTACACTGGCTTGTGCTTTGAGTCCAGCAGCTACTGATGCTGAGCTGCTCGCTGGCGCATTGGGATTGGGCTCAGCAAGGGGCTGTGGGAGTGCCAGGCGCTTCCCAGGCACATACAGACCCCCGTCCATCCCGCCACGTCCTTCACCAGCAAGGGCTGGGGTGCTCAGGCTTTGCTGTCAGCTGGGCTGTCCCCAAGGGTGGTGGCAAGCTCACTGAAGGAGGGCCGGTCCTTAGGGCTGGGGGCCCAGCAGCGCTGCATCAGCTTGGCCAGGCGGGAGGGGCAGCCCTCCGGGTGCGGGAGCTTCGTCTTTCCTGACTGTAGACCTGGCATGAAAGAAAAGTCCAATAGGCTGTGGGGAAAGGGTGTGATCCTCTCTGGGGGAGGCAAGGATAGCAGCAGTTCTCCATGCAGGCTGGGACAGCCTCCCGAGCCAGACCAGCACTGTCACACAGTCTGTCTGGCCCTCTTTACTGCATGAAAAGCAAGTAGGCTACAATTCCAGGGACAGCACAAGGTGCTGCACATACCTGCTAGGACCTCATCATCTGCCAGTGGAGTGTAGGGCATCTCCCCATGCGTGAAGATCTCCCACATGAGCACTCCAAAGGACCACACATCTGACTTAGTGGAGAACTCATCTTCCAGCACAGCCTCAGGTGGCATCCAGCGCAGTGGGATCCAGGCCTGGCGGAAATGGTAGTACTCGCTGCGGGCAGGACAGGCAGGCAATGAGACTGGTGCGATTTCATCCCCTCCCATTCCCCTGTCAGGCTCCCTGACCTGTTGTACACATCCTTGCTGAGGCTCAGGGATGAGACCTTGACCTGCCGCTGGGCACTGACCAGGCAATTCCTGGCTGCCAAGTCCCGGTGCACAAACCTGCCGTTGGAGAGGTGCTCCATGCCCAGGGCCACCTGTGTGCAGAGAGACACCTAACCCCAGAGAGCTGTCAGCACTGGCTTCCCTCCTCAGGGTCCCCAGCCCCACAGCGCTTCCAAGGCTGCATAGTCACCTTTTGTTTGGTAGTGAGTGGCTGTGGCTTCAGAGATTCATCTTTGCTCTTGGAGATTCTCAGAAACTGCTTCAGGTCCCCCTGGGAGACAGATAGCAATTCAGAGTCAACACCTCTACATACTGCCAAGTCTCACTGGTCCCTGCAGTGCCTAGGTATGGCAGGCTCACAGATCCCCATCTCCTGGTCTATGGTTCCTGCCTGTCCCCCTGGTTCCTGCCTTGTAGGGCAAGCCAGTATCTTCTTTCTGGGCCTCAATTGGCTAAGATTAGGGGAAGCAGGCCTGAAATCTTCAGGTTTTTCATGCCCCAAATTGATTTATCTCCTACCAACTCCACACTCCTCATAGCCTGTAGCGTTCACAGCCATTTTGCAGCACGGAGTTCCACAACTTAGCTTATATAGCTGAGTCCAGGACATAAACCAGAAACCAGGAGGATGTAGAGGACAGAGTCATTTCCAGGTCTTGCAAGAGACTCCGCCAGAGGCTGGGAACAGCAGTAAGCTCAGCCTGGTCTCCCTAACACCTTGACTGCCCTGTGCTGCCAGCCTGTTGTCACACTTGCAGGCCCCATGCCCACTGCTGTCATCCCCCTGCTTTGCTGCTGGCAGGGCCCTTACCAGGTCTACGTACTCCAGGACCATGTAGTGTGGCTCTGCCTCACGGCACAGCCCCAGCAGCCGCACCACGTTGGCGTGGTTCAGCTTCCCAAACATCTCTGCCTCCCGCCGGAAGTCCAGCTGCAGCTGCTCATCCCTCGTCTGCAGGCTCTTCACCAGAACCAGCACTTCACCCTCACCATCTTCTGCACCTTTGGCCTTGGCCAGGAACACTTCGCCGAACTCCCCCCTGCCTGGAAGTGCAGAGAAGCACACGGGAAGGCGGCACGCATTAGGACAGCAGGCGTGCTTGGCAGTCCAGGGGCTGCAGGGCCCTCTGCACCCAGCACATCCTGTTTTCTGGCTAGGACATGCTGGGGTTTCAGCCACAGGTTTCCTGCTGGAGAGGGGTCAAGCCCAGGGTGTCCCAGCATACCCAGGGTTGTGATTGTCTGCAGGTTGGAACGTGGGAAGTGCATCTTGTCGGTAGCGCTGTGGCGCTTGCTGGCCCCAGAGCTGCTGCCCAGGTTGGTCAAGGCCACTTCTTCTTGGATCTCCGCTGTCATCTGCCCATTCTGCAGCAAAGCACCACCTGCAAGGGAAGCACAAATAGCTTCAGCATCCTGCTAGGCCACACAGAGGAAGTTATTCTGGGGCTCAGCCCCTCCTGGGACTCTGACACTCCAAGCACTCCAGCCTGATGTCCAGCTCCAGGCAGCAGAGTGGCCTGGCCTCAGTTTTTACCCCATCTCTGGCAGCCTGGCAGCCACCCTTGAAATAAGATGCTGAGCAATGGCTTTGGTCCCAGAGCCAGTCAGCCCCATCTGGCCTTGTCCATCCCACACCACTCAGCCATCCCCAAGCAGTGGCTACATCTGAACTCCCACTGACAAAACTCTGCAGGACAGCAGCAGAAGATGGGATGGTGAGGCAGAGATGGAGCAGATGGACACTGCTCAGTGTAACTACAGCCTCTCTTGATGCCCCAGAGCCTCTCAAAGTCTATCTGGCATCAGCTGCTGAAGTTTGATGTCCCTGTTTCTTACTCACTTCCCAGCAAGCCAGCAATGCTCATGTCCTTGGAAATGCTGAACCTGTAAGATCAGACCAGCCTGGATTTTACCTGTCTGGGTTAAAGCAATGCTAGGAAGCACTGTCCTTGCAATCAACCCCAGCAAGCTTTCTACGTAGGAGCTTCACTAGAAATTTCCCTAGCACAAACATAAGCCAGAGAACAGGACAAAACACAACTGCCTTGAGAAAGTTAAAAAGACTGCATTTTACAGGCAGCTTGTAGGGAAATGACTGCATAGATGGCAAACCTAGATTTTAAGTGTATTTACTGCTTGGATCAGACCTGGTTACTAGGAAGTGGTACTTTCCATAAGATGAAGGCATCGGGCTCCAGGCAGGAGCTGGAATTTAAAGCAGGGAACAACCCTGAACTAGGGTCACTCACACACCAGCAGCATCACTCTGTGCTACTGTGCACGCTCCATTTCAGCTGCTCCTGGAATAAGCACTAAGGCAAACAGCCATGCAAAAGGAAATCACAAAATGAAGACTGAACCCAGCACGAGGTAACTCCAACAGGAATCCCACTGCCACCTGTAGTTTCCATCACAGGTTGTACTGCAATACGTGTACATGCCTGCTTATAATGCACGTGTGCAAGACAGGCACCAGCACATCCTGAGCAGGTCTGGCCACCATGACAAGGACCATGGCTTTGCCACAGGTAGGACTGGAGCTGTGAACACTCAGATATGCTGACTTAACAGCCATGGCTACTGACAGCTGTCTGCTCTCACATGGTGGACTAAGATTTCCAGAAGACAAAAGTGAAAGAACACCACTTATTCTATAAATCAAAGCTGGATGCTCCTCCAACTCTCCCTGTTTTTACACTCATTATCAGCAGGACCATTTGACCCTGTGCTGTCTGCACTCATGACTAATCGTGTCTCAAGACTACAAGCTTGAAGCCAAGAGGATAACACAAGATGACCACTGCAACTGTGCCAAAAAAATCCTGAGGGCTGCAGAATGAGTGTGCTGCCAGTGAGAGACAGCACCAGCAGGCAGCAACAAGAGACACTTTTGAGAACAGACATTCCCATTTTTCACAGAGCTTGGCCAAGGCACTTAGTAACAAAGGGACTGGAAACTTCATTTATGTATCCAGCAGTCGAGAGGGGAATCAAATGTAAAGAAGCTGCCTGCTTTGCCCACCTGCCTGCAACACCTGAGCATCTCCTGGAGAAACAGACACAGCCGTGCTGCCCTAGAGACACTAGCAGAGAAATCAGTCTCCACAGCCATGAGCCTCCCTAAATGCTATGTCTGTATTCACCAAAAAGGAAAAAAAAGGCAGCACAGTCACCCAGGGCTACTGAGAACAAGCTCTTGTTATAGAGGATGTGGCACACTAAGGACCTTGGAAAGTAATTGGATGGTTAGGAATGCACTGATCCATTGGAAAGTCATAGGAAAGATCCACTGCAAGTCCATGGAGAGGTTAAATCTGTCTGGACTCTGAGGGCACTGGAAAAGTTAGCTGGTGGTCAGCCAGGGAGTACTTGCAGGTACTGAGGCAGGTGCTGGAATATTTTGGGTCACCCAGCTAACGAAGGACCGCATCAAAAAGAGGCAAAGAGCCAGACCTTTGAAGACTGTGGTGAATGGAATGACTCCACTAGAGCTGGCAGCAAACACAGATCACTTCTCCAGAGAGGCTATGGAAGTACCAAAAAGGAACGTAGCCATCTGGGAAGCTGAGTCTGCTTGTAAGAGTGAGGATGCACCTGGCAGCTAAATTGGTTACAAATGAAGGGAATAAGCAGAAGCAAACCCTAGCAGAAGAGAAATAAATTAGACAGGCCAAGATAAAAATCTGAGACCACCACAGAAAAGATTAAAATATATTCTTTCCCAAAAAGGGGATGCTGGCCAGGGCCTGCTGGCACAGATGAGCTGCCTGTGACTTGTCCACAGAAAGAGCTCACAGTGGTGACAGACGCAGAGCACAAAGCTGCTGAGATGCTCCTGGATCTCTGCTCCTAGGAGGTTCCCCACAGCCAGACTTCTCTTCTGGATGTTTGGCTCTGTTCAAAGTGCCAACACAAGGAGAAAACCAGGAGGTTAACCCAGCAGTTATGTTTTTCCAAGCCCTCACAGCAACATCATCAGGACATGGCTGTGTGCTGGAGAACTGGGAGGAGGGAACATCTGTATTTATGGGGAGTATGTTTGGTGAGATCCAGGGAATTAGGGACAGCAAACTCAACTGCACCCCACCACTTAAAAGTCCTCACTGGAGACCACGGAGTGAGTTCAGTGAAACATCTTCCCTCCAGCACCAAGAGCTGCTGAACTCTGATTTGAAAAGGCCAGCAGAGTGCTGCTCTTTCATTACATTGCAACAGGGACCCCTCCCCCCCAGGACGGCATGCCAGATCCCATATGTGATCCCACGGGATGCAGGAGCGATACAAAACTCAGCAGACAGACATGGCTACAACATGAGGCTGGGATTCAGCTTTCACACTAACTTGGCCTGTTTCTCACCTGGCAGCAGGTCTCTGCCACCAGCCAAACACCAGAGCTAGAGACCATGAGTTCGGAGTTGTCCTATTCCCTGGGAGCTCCCTGCCTCTCAGCCCCTCCAGCACAGGGACAGGGGGCCTGCTGTGAAGCCCCACCCTCAGGCGTACCGGCCTCACCGTTCAGACACTCCATTTCAGGCTCCTCGCCCTCTGGGTGCTTCTTCAGCCTCTTGGCTTTTCTCCGCTTCTTGCAGTAGAACATCAGCCCCAGCACGATGATAATGTAGGCAACAGCCGCCCCCACCGAGAGCCCAATGGTCTGGATCATTTTGTAGGGTGTGTGGCTGCCAGGTCCCTCATCCTCTTCTGCTGCTGGCTTGTCTGTGGGGCAGAGAGAGTCCAGCACATGGGGGTGTGGAAGGACTTCCCAAATCCTGCTCAGGAATGTGCTTGGAGGGATGTGAAAAGCCCCAACCCCCTACTCACTGCTGTGGCCAACTCCTCACCCAGCCACAGCACACTGGGCACATTCCACACCACACTGTGCTGCATTCCAGTGGGGATGCTGCTGTGCCTACCTGGCAGGCACAAATAGGGCCAGAAGCAAGGCCTAGAACTGCCAGGGATTCCAGGAGGTCATGTCCCAACACTGGGCACCTTCCTTACCTACAACATACAGGAAGGCCTCCCGGTGCTTGATGTTGCAGCTGTTGCCAGCGATGCAGGTGTATTTTCCAGAGTCCTCAGTGGTCACGTCATAAATCACCAAGGAGCCATTGGGCATGATCTGAATCCTGCCAACCACACACACAGAGCTCTTTGCAAACACCAGAGGGCAGAGGCAGGCTTGGGGCACCTGCAGCCCCACCTCCCCAAGATGCCTCAGCCCCATGTCCTCACTGTCATCAGCTTCCATCTCCCCAGGGCGCCTCAGCCCCACGTCCCCACTGCCACCAGCTTCCATCTCAGGCTGTGCCAAGTTTAAAAACAGACGATTGCAGCTCAGCCACAGCTTGGCAGGCTGTGGCATAAAGGGAGACTCTGGGGCCAGGAGAGTCCAGGTCCCGGCATGTGGAGTCAACTACACACCCACCAAGCTGGGAATCCAGGATTGCACCATTGGCACCCTCATACTGGGCAGGCTTGGGAATGCCCTGCTGCGCTACAAGTCAGTTTGGAATGGAGGCTGTGTACCTGGGCAGGAGCTTGCCGGGATCCAAAATCTTGTCCTTCCCTTTCCACTGGATGTGCGGTATGGGGTCCCCCTCTGCCTGGCACTGGAACATGGCTGTGTGTCCTTGGTACACCGTTGTGGGCTCTGGCTCCAGCTTGAAGGTGACGTAAACTGAAGGCAGAGAGGCCGACACGAATGCTGTCAGCTCCTGGGAATGGCGCTAAGCTCCCACAAGGGAGCACAGCCAGCACTGGCACAGTGGCACGTGCCCTCTCAGGCTATATGCAAAGCACTGACAAACCAGACACTCGAGTGCCACAGGACATAGCTCGGGGTCAGGCCAGACATTGCGCTTTCTCTGCCACCCAGGCAAAGCCAGCACAGCAGGAAGCACGCCTGCCTGTCACAGAGCCCTGCTCACCTGCCACCACGAGCTGCACGGTGGCACGGATCTCGCCCTGCGGCCTGTTGGAGGCGATGCACGTGTAGTTCCCCGAGTCACTCCTGCTCACCTTGTGGAACGACAGGATGCCGGCATTGTGGCTGACGTGGGATGGCAGGCTGCTCCCATCTGCAGGACACAAGAGGACAGATGCAGCAGTCACAGGAACCATACTGCTGCTTTACCCATGCTGGAGGTGGGACAACACAAAGTTCCCGTGGCCTCAGGTCAGAAGCAGGCACATCACAACCAAATCCCTCTGACCTGTCTTAGTCCACTGGATGGTGGGTTTTTCCCGGCCCGTGGCTGAGCAGGACACTGTAACCTCCTTATCAAACTCCATGCACTGCAGGGGCTGAGGCGGCGGGGTGAACTTCAGCTTCTCTGCAACAGACAGAGGTGATGTTTAGGCTTCCCCCCAGCCAGAGGAGACTCAGGAGCTGGAGGTGCCACACTTGCAGCCACAAGGGAAGGGCACAAGGTGCTGCCAGCATACCCAGCACGTGTACCCGCGCGTATCCCTCGATGCTGCCTGCCGGGGTGCTGCTCACACACTTGTACATGGTCCCGTCGTACACCTCCACGTTGTTGATGCGCAGCGTCCCATTCTCTGAGATCTCAAACCGTGAGTCCTGCCCAGAGGGGACAGAAATGACACTGTCACAAGCCCTGGGGTTAGGCCTCACTTGTGGCACTGCTGGCACTCCACATGCCACACCATGCTTCAGATAAACACATCTCTGCTGAGGCCCACACGGAGAACTGAGACAAGCTGCAGGAACCTTTCTCTTGCCCCTGCCCCAAAAGCACAGGGGTGACTGCTAGCCCAGTGGTAAGAGACAGCCAACTGTGCACCTATACATCAGTAGGATGGAGTTAGTGCCAGGAATATGGAATGATACGTCACCCCAAAGCGGAGGTGACAGAGATGCTGGGCCAAAGAACAAGGTGAGAAAGAGCAGCAGCAGAGCAGATACCCAGCAGAAGTGCCCATGAGGGGCAGGGGCTTGCCTTGTTGCCTCACCTCAGAAATGGAAATGCCGTTGCGGTACCAGGTGACGGTGGGTTTCAGGGAGGCCTTGCTGAGGCAGTGCAGGTATCCTGGCTTGCTCTCCTCCAGCTGGCTGTCCTTGGGCATCTCCACCCATTTGGGTACCGCTGGGCATGAAGGCAAGGGGTTACACAGGGCCACTCACTACCCCTCTGGCCAGCAGCAGTGCAGAACACACAGGTAGTCTGCAGCCAGCCATGAGAGAGCCTCTCTGTATCAATAAGGTGATGAGCCATGCTGCCCAGCTCACTCTAACCCCCATCCAGCCCCTCTTCTGTTCCCACACTTTTCAGAAAGTTTCCTACTAGCCACAGTGATGCTCAGCTCCTGTTTCTTCTCTCCAGCCTTGTTGGCAGCATGGCACGTGTAGATCCCTGCATCCATCTCGGTTATACTGGTGAAAATGAGCTGCTCTGCCTCTTGGTACACCCTGCCAGCAGTGGGAACTCGTTCCTGGTTTCTCTCCCACCAGACCTGGGGTGTGGGTATGCCTTGTGGGGCAGTGCAGGACACGCGATGCCCCTGGTTCGCTGTCAACACCTTCGGGGAGAAGGGTGCCATGTCTTCGATCTCTGAGAGGGGCAATAGAGAGCAAAGCTCAAAGAGGGCAAGAACGTGTAGCCAAGCCACCAGCATCATCATTAGCATGGGAGGCACCATTTAAAGGAGAGAGCACACAAACTGTGTTTGCTCCCCTCATCCAGGCAACAAGGATGAACTATGGCATGTGCTGACCCACTGCTATATCATCACAGAGCTCCAGAGTGACACTGGAGCTCTGCGACCCACTGCCCACCCTCTCACCAGCCCCAGGACCTCACCTGCCAGCCGCAGAGTTGCCTTCAGCACAAGAGTTTTCCCCCTCTGCCCACGGCCAACGCACTTATAGACACCGGTGCTGCGAGCCCTCACCTGGGTGATCAGCAGGGAGCCATTGGCAAACACGGTGGTCCTGGGCACGTGGGGAGAGGAAGGGCTCAGTGGGCATCTCTGCAGGACATGGGCCAGAGCTACAGCGCCGAAATGTCCTGCACGAGCCCGTGAAACCACGAGGGTGCCAAGCCAAAGCTTCCCACCATGCACTAACAAGGAGATCGTTGGGACACATTCTTCATGGAGTAAATGAGCTCATAAAAGTCTTTTTCTTGGTGAAGAGCTGGCTCCCATCAAAAAATGCATCACTGAGCATGAGCCAGCACAGAGAGCACACAGAGCCAGGAGAAGAGGCAGAGGACACAAGGTGGCGCCCGGGGGCTGCCAGACCGAGGGCAGCCGGCACTCAGATGGCTCTGCTTGCCTTCCAGAGCCTGGCAGAGCCACATCCCGGCTCTGGGATCACCGTTCCTGCTCTGTGGACTACCCAACGCTTAGGCTGTCTGGGGCTCAGAAACACTCCTGGCTCTGAGGAGCAATATGGAAGTGCAAGAGAGCCATGGGCCCGGTGACTGCTGTGCAGATGTTGGGGGCTGGGAGGCATTCCCAAGTCTGGGGATCACCACGTGTTGGCATCTGGTACTGGGACACATCCCTGACTGAACTACTCCAAGTGGGTGTCTGGAGTTTGAGCTTCCCTGGCTCCATAGAATCACCACATCTGGGGCTGAGAGACATCCCTAACTGTGGGGCCATCATGCATGGGCATCTAGAACTGACAGCCCCACCGACTTGTGTGAGGACAAACTGTTCTGTGAGTCCTGTTCAGGTCAATGCCATGCACAAGGACCAAGTCCCTGCTAAACCCAAGCCAGCTAAGCTGAGAAACCAATCCCCACAGCCACTCTGATGTTGCGTGCTTGCCCTCATGTACGGACAGGATTTGTACAGACTTCTCTCTTCTGGAACACAGTGCCCCTCTCCTCCCAGCCCTGCCCACATCACTGGGGTCCCTATTACTTGGATCTGTTGGTGATGGGGTTGTCTTCAAAGAGCCATTCCTGCGTGGGAGGGGGCACAGCTGCAAACTGGCAGTCAAACATGGCCTCTTCATTCTTGGTCACAATGAGGTCCTGTGGGACGATCACTGCCTGAGGAAAGCTCTCGTCTGCAACGGCAAAGACCACAGGAGGGTGAGAGGGACAGAGAGGCCTGTGCTGTCCCCACACCAGTGCTCTGGGGAAAGCTCAAAGAAGAGCTGAGTGCACCCTGCGAGCCTGAAGGAGGCAGACATGCCAGCACAACTGGAGTTACGGACTCAGAGCCCAGGACTGCACGTGGGAGCTGCTCTGGGGAAACCCCTTCTGCTTCCAGCAAGGCCCTGAGCACCCTGGTTCCTAGCAAACAGATCAGAGCTGTCACTGGACTGCAAATTCCCTTGTCTAATTCCAAATACCTCTCTAATGTCAACAATTCTTGCCCTCCATGGGTCTTGCCTCCAAAGGCCAACATGGCATCTACCCACATGGCATGATATTAGCAAAACCAGAAACACCTACAGCCTCCAGGATGTTCCATTACAAGAGAAGACAGCATAAATCTGCTCCAGAAAGACACAGGGACGAATGAACACCCACAGATAGGGCTGGGTTCCAGCCTGGCCATGATTTGTCAGGTCTGTCTCTGCCCAGAGGCTTTGCACAGAGAAAAATCACAGTTCCCCTGACAGCAGAGCAGAAGCTGTGAGCGGGGCAGTGGAGCAGCTGGGACACAACTCACCGATGACACTGAGTGTGAAATTGTTGTGGCTGCAGATGAAGCCGACGGCACTGCGGGCGCAGCAGTAGTAGAGCCCGTTGTCATCGGGGCTGGCACTCTGCAGGGTCAGCGTCCGCTCCTTGTTGCTGACAGAGTACGTGCTGTGGCCATCTGGGAGGGGGCTGCCATCCCGAAACCACTGCCACACTGGGCTGCAAGACAGGGGCAAGCAGGTGACCAGGGGCACGGCACCAGGGGGTGCCCCGAGAGCAGGCGTGCGGAGGAGACAGCCCAGAGATGGCCCATTTCCCTGGCTCTCCGTCCCCGACACAGACACGAAGCCATGAGACATGCAGCCAAGTGGATGGGACACGACTGGGAAGCAACGGAGAGTGACTGCAGCACACCAAGCAGCTCAGCAACTGGACTGTGACAGCCCATCCTTACTGTGCTCCTCGCTAGGTGGCTCTGGGGCAGCCATCTGCCTTCTCCCACGGCGCTCAGCCACAGGCTCAATCCTGCCTTTCGCCTTCCCTGACTCTACTGAATTCTTGTGGGAGAGAGGAGGGGAGGTGGGGGAGGAGGAGAAAGAAAAAGGTGACGGGGGAGAGGGAGGGGGATAGAGAGAGAGAGCACACAACTAAGGTGCAGGGGCCCTGGGCAGGGTCCACTCCTCAGGAAGCAACCCTTACCGTGGGTGGCCATCAATGTGACACCGCAGCACCACTGTGGAGGAGGGCTGGATCTCAGCTACGCTGGCCGGCTGCTTCAGAACCACACTGCCTGTCTCAATCCCTGTGGGATCAAAGAATACCAACAGCTGGCTCTCCAAACCTGCAGAGTCCAGGTGGTGATAACTGGTGGCTCACTGATAACCAGAGGAGGCAGCCAGGGCACAACCATGATTAGAGATACATATGCCCTCAAGCCAGTGTGCAGGAAAGAGACACCCACACTGCAGAGGTCCCACTTTGCAGCTGTTCTCTGAGGGTTAAGGTGGGTTCTGAAAGGACCTGCAGTGCCCAGGACACACTTGCTGCAGTACTGTCCTGGTTTCATATGCACAAATGGGAAAGGCAACAGGAGAAAGCATCTCTGACAGCCTCTGGGACAACCAGAAGGCATAAGAGGTCTACAGGGTAGGATGGACGTGGTAGCTGGAGAGGAATCCTACTTGAGCAGCCCAAGCTGTCCAATTCCTGTCTGACCCACACAAGCATTAGCAGACAGCCTGGAAAAACTATTTCCAGCCTCCAACCCTCCCAAAAGAGTGCTTTTCCCTGTGCACAGCAGGCAGCACCAGGCTGCAGCGTGTGCCTGGCTGCATGCACCCCACACTCACACTTAATGTTGAAGGACGCGTTGGCCGTGCGCGCCTCCTCCCCGGTGAGCACATTCCTGGCCAGGCACTGGAAGATTCCGGTGTCTCGGTGCCGGTCCACAGCAGCAAACTGGAGGTTGCTGCCTTCCTTGAAGCGCTGCTCCGTGTCCTGAACGGGGAGCCCGTTCTGCAGCCACTCAAACTCCACGTCCGCCGGCTCCTTCACCTCACAGCGGAGGATGGCGCTGCGGCCGTGCAGAGCATCCTGGGAGTATGGCTCTTTGGTGAAAAGGATGCTTGCCTGAGTCCCCACGGCTGCAAGACAGAAAAGGGAGGGCATGTTTAAAGCAAGGAAAGGAGGAGAATGGATCAGGTAAGCATGTGTCATTTTCAAGGGTCTCCAGAAAGTCAGAGCCATGTTAGGAGAAACATATCCCAAAGCACATCTGTCAAAACTAATTCAGAGTTTTAACATATCTATGTTGGGATGCCAGCACAGCTGCCTTAAGCCTGCCTGCAGCAGTCACTGGAACGAGGATGTCTGAGCTTGCCAAGGAGAGCCCTCTACTCTCTGGGGACTGGGGCTTTAAGAGGGAGCTCCCATGACCCACTACTGCATGTCACACTTCCAGCCTGGGCAGAGAGGTGTCTTGCAGTGTATGAGCCAGGAAGTCAGTCACCAAAACTCTGAAGAGCAAGAAGCTTCCTGGGCAGTACTAATGTTTCTTTGAATGCTTCTTGTCCTGATTTTGGGATGTGTCCTAACTTCCAGCCATGCATCAAAACTGTCCCTGATCAGAAATACCCATAGACTGTTTCTAGGTATTCCTCAAAGTCCCTCTCCTCGGGACTCTGACTCACCTCCACATCCCCAGCAATTACCCAGAGAAATACCAGTGTGGAACAAGGATTGTCTAGGTGAATAAACACAGCAGCTGATGGAATACAGCACAAGAGGATGCAACAGGGACACCACGAACTTATGCTGGTGACTCAGCCCACTTGCAAGTAGAAGTGGAAACAACAAATTGCAATAGCTGTCCTCGGAGTCTGGAAGTGACCTGAGGAGCTGGAAGCATCTCTCCACAGTGATGGAAACCCCAAAGAGACACACCAACACCCGCCCAAGCGCTCGGGGTCGTGGGGACAGAGCAGTCAGTGCTTCCCTAGGCAGTGCCTGGCATGGCTGCTGAGGGACCATTCCCAAATCTGGCTGCTGCCTGCCCACGGCCAGCCGTGCAGGCGCTCTGCTCTGGTTACCAGCTGGAAAAGCAAGGGAAGCAGACAAAGGACAATTCAGCACATGACAATGGCTCTTGGACTCTGTTTCCAGAGCCATGCTCTGCCAGGAAAGAGACCAAGCCAGGCAGATTTCGAGTATCTTAGAATGAAGATGAACAAGAACGTGGTCAAAACAGTGTGTTCCCATCACTGCAAGAGAAACAGTTTCAGAAAGTGGTTGCCGGACAAGTTAGATGAGCAGGATCCAAGACCAGCTGAAAGGCAGCTCCTATTTGGATAGCCAGCCACATCCTCCTACCTGGCGTTTGTATAAAAGCCTGGTGAAGGGATACTATTTGACAACACATCTCAGTCAGTCAGAGCTAGGGGCAAGGAATACTTTTCCAAAAGAGGTATTTTGAAGACCACCAAATTCCAGAAAGCCACAGTAGCCCTTCCCATGCTGGAAAGCCTCTAGAGCCTGTTACACAGTGCAGGGGCCAAGCAGTGCTGCTCACGGGCACCTCAGTGTCAGCCACACAATTCCTCCAGGGCTGGTCTGAGCTCCGCCACTGCTCAATGACAGCAACAGCAAGACACAGGCACTAATATAGGATGAGCCTCCAATTCCCCAACTCCAAACACATCAGCCAGGAGTAGGGGCACCTCAGCCTGTATCTGCTAAAACCCCTTCCTCCTACTCCAGCCAGAAAGCAACAAAGTCCTCCCACTGCGAAAACCACAGAAGCCTCTTCCCAAAGACACTGGGACTCACCAGGATGTAGTCCAGAGACCTTTCCTGCCTGTAGCCTTTGCAAGGTGTAACTGTGGGTACAATTCTAGTTTTCAGTCACCCCAAAAAATCCATTGGGAAGGAGGCAACAAGGAGTTGGGAGGTCACAGGAACAGCAGTGCACAACAACATTCTGCAGGATCTAGGACGTGGATGTCGCTGCAGCCTGGCTTTCTACCTTCAGCATCCAACTGAGCCACTGACTGGTGTGCAGGAAACATCCCCTGAGGACTGCTCTCAGCCAGCTGAAGTCCTACAACTCTTGGGTTGACATCACTTGTCAGCTGCACTCACAGAACTTAAGATCACAGGAGTAGCCACAGACTTATCCCTGTGGCCCGGGTAACAGAGCTGCAGGCAATGACCAAAGTCCCGTTTTCCTGGGTCCCATCAACATGCTGTGCCTCAAGGGTCAGCATGTCCAGTGACATCTCCATGGCCAGTTGCTACACACCTCCCCGAAAGGTAGGAACTATCCATCAGTCTGTGACAGCTGTCTCATGAACACAAGATGAACACGTGCCTCAAGGTGATACAGTGCGCAGGAACATGTGTCACATCAGATCTGTCTCACTGAGAGCACTCAGCAAGGCAGCAACCACCCAGCCTCACTCAAATACAGCCATGTGCTCAATAGCCTAAAAGCTCTAGAGCATCAGGAGCTGAGCTCATGTTAGAACAGGCTGCTGGGTCAGACAGGAGGGAGGAAAGAGGAACAGAACAGTTAAATTCACTCAGGTTTGAACCTACAGGAGCCAGGTCTGTTATTTTCCCCAGACATGGCTCAGGATACCAGGCATATGCCCATCAACCCACACGTGTATGGTACAAAGCATGTGCAAAGTGGCAGGGTGCAAAAAGTTCATGAAGTAGACGGATTTGTTCTGCTCTTGGAGTGTCAGCCTACTGCTCATGCTAGTGCTGGAGTTTGTGATGAGGCACCTCTCTCCGAAGGTACAGACCATTAGGGTATTAAGATATTATATTTTAAATTACCCATGCTTCTAGCATAAAATCATTGGCATTACCAATACAACACTGAAGAGCAGCAGAGCTGCTTTCACCCCATCACTGAAAGCACAACTGCACTTTACCCAGCACTGATCATCTGAAAGCTTTAGCTGCACATGCATCACATGCATCCTGCTGCTTCAGCATTCCCCATTTTCAGGCAGAACATAGCTCCGTGGACAGAGGACACAATGAAGGCTTGGCACAAGTCCCACATGGGAAGCAGGGATTTAACCTGGTGTCAGGAAACACTGAGATCCAGCTCACTGGTGAAACAGGAGGAACTATTTATGTTGCTGTTTTCCGTACTGGGGAAATGGACACAACCATTTCAGCTCAAGCAAGATCCCTGTGATGAACATCTCATGAGCACAGGTGTTAAGGCAAACTGGGATAAGTAAGGGTTAAAGTGCATCAAGAGCCATAAATTTGTGTTTTGTTTTGACAATATCATCCAATCATCATCATATTGATGAACTGGCTACACATGCTGGAAACCATTGTCCCAACCATGTATCAGGTTTAGGCTGCAAGGAAAGACCAGGAGCAGCTAGATGTGGTCCAGACCGTTTTGGGGTGGAAGACATCAGAGGCCCAGAGCTGGACACAGCTTTTCACAGTTCTTCAATCCAGAGCGCCAGGGCCCAGTGTTTGGAGATGGGAGCTGCTGCACTTGCCTGGAACAGCTGTACAACCTTGGCCCAGGAAAAGGCTGCAGTCAGCAGGGTCCATGCATCCCCCCCACTTCCTGGGCTTCTGGGACAGAGGCTCAAGGAAGCTGTCTAAGGAGAGGGCTGCTGTGTGGGATGCTGTCATGCAAGAGTTTGGGTAACACCTGTACAAAGCCAACAATCTCCACCTGTGCTGAATAAAGAAAATGACTGTTCCTCTCAGCAGCCAGAGGACCTTCCAGCTCTCCTGTGTGGCAGAGCCACGGCCATGTGTGGCTCAGCCACTGGAGGCTGCCCCAGAGGAGGGAGCAAAGGCAAGCCCAGCTCAGACTGGACACCCTCCCAAGAGCTTCTGCTGTGGTTTCATGAGCTCATCTGGGCTCATTGCTGGGAGTTGCTGAACGAAGCAAAATGACTACCCTAGCGAGAGTCACCCCAAAAATTATGCAGCAACTCCACATCAGCCTTAGCAAGACCGAGCCAGTGCAGAGCTCTCCCCCAGCAACACAGCTGGGCCAGCCTCGGTCCTGCAAACCCAATGCCAGCACAGAGCAGCCCCAAATGTGTGTGCTGGCAATCACCCGGTCTCTGCATATGTATGTGACACAAACCACCCCTGGCTGGGAGAAAAAGAAACCCTCCACACACGTTTCTGGCCTAAAACCTTCCCAACAGTGACTTCAGAAAGCTTTTCAGGAAAGCTTCAGCCAGTTTAGATAAACATGTTTGAAATGCAGCACATTTGAAAACACCCAGTGGTGTGCTACCCAAAGGACACTTAATTGAAGTGCAAAACTCTCCTGCTGAGGTAATAGATAAAGGTTAAGCGAATGGGGTAGGGAGGTTGAACTAGTAGCTACAGGTCCTCAGGGTATCATTCCCACACACCACAAAGCAAATTATCTGCAGGGAGGGGTCATGGACTAGTAGGATGCACAAGGATGGAGAGAAGAGCAGGCTCAGAGATTGTCCTTTCAGCAAAGATCTGAGTGCAGGAACACAGCATCCTTCAGGCAGCGGTACCCCCTGCTCAAAACTAATTTCATTTATTTAAGAAGGAAAAGAGCAGCTTCCCAGGAAGAACAGTGACACTAACATGTGCCTTACCAGTCCTAGTTTCTAACAAGTGTATCTCAATTCACTTTTTTGTCTTGGGATGTCCCCAGGACTGTCATTGCTGGACTCCAGTCTGAGCCCCTGCAGAGCATTTCAGGGTGACAAATAAAATCGACAGAGCCATATCCAAGACAGACTTGTAAGCAACCCTGTGAAGTCAGTCACTGCTGTCTGAAGCTCTGCAGGGTAAGTTTTCAATCCTATGGGATCTCCAGGAAGCAAAGGACTCTCCACACCTCTGTTAAAGGAGACCCAGCCCCATGGTAGCCAACCCCCTTGAAGGCTGCCACAGCATTAATACAGTGGTGTGGCAGCAGACTCACCATGGACTGGGAATGTCTTTGGGACCATTCTCCAGAGCTAGAAGAGAGATCAGTGTTGATCCTGATATCAGCCAGAGCTGTAAGAAAATGCACCAAAAGTGTAGTAAGGCTCTAGGGGAGCCATGGCAGAACTGGGGACTAGCATAGGGAAACTGGGGCTGAAATTTTGGGGGATCAATCACATCCTTCTCCCACCTGAGAAGCACCAGGTTTGGTATACCCTAAACAGAGAGACACTGTAGGGCTCTGGGGGGAAGGAGTTGGCAGCAAACTGCCCAGCCCTATGTCTCAATGCTCACCCTCTGAGGCTGGACAGTGTCCCCCCACCCTGTGCCATGGACATAGCTGGGCAACAGGCTCCAACCTCATGGACTGCAGACCTTCATGGGGTGCTGGGCTTTTGGTGAAAGCCAGAAAGTGTGTGGGGTGGCAGGACTCACCCTCAGGAGAGCAGCCTTCTCTAAGGCTATATTTAGGGCTGCAACCAACAAGAGGGTCTGTGGTCCTGGCACAGTCTGGACACACCTGGCAGTGAAGGCACTCTACCTTCTGCACCATACAAGAGGCCTGAGAGCACCAGGGATGCTGCCTGGGGAGTCCCTGCCATGGCACCAAGCCCAAACCTTAATGGTGATTTTCCAGGCTGCAAGGACATGGGGCAACATTACAGGCCAGGCCTCGACCCAAGCTGGGTTCTCCATTCACTGCTTTAACGCTTCAGTGCCAGTTCCATAGGCTCACCTGGGGACAACTCCAGTAGCCCAACACCATCTGGGTACTGCAGAGCAACTGTGCAAGCTGGACAGACCAGGCAGTGCATCTCCTGCCCTGCCTGACAGGCCAGGCTGCCTACATCTTGAAACAATCTGAAAATCATGGTCTCCTTGCCTCACGACATCGCTTGGGAATGCAGCCTCAACCACAAAGCCTTCAGCTGCAGCACAGCCTAAGATTCCTGCTGAGTCCACAGTCATCTCTCTCACCTACAGCCCAGTGGGGAAGCAGCAGGCAAGGCAGCTGGAAGCACAATGCAATACTCCACATCCCCAGCCCTGTGGGAGATCCATGCTCCCATCAATACCAAACCTGCCCACATCCAGGTATGTCCAGCGTGCAGCTCCTGGGCACCAGCTCCTCCAAACTAAAAGAGCTCTGGATAAAGGACAAAAAGGGAAAAGGAAAGGATCCATTTCATTTCGTACCAACCTCTGAGACACCACAGGATATGAGTAATCCCAAAGCTGCTTGCAACCAAACAAGGAACTAAAAGCATGGGAATGGGATTCAGGAGAGGGTTTTGTGCAAGTATAAGGTTTCCTGGTTTGGAAAGTAAGCCCAGCACTGTGGTGCTTCTGCAGCTTGTAGCTCAGCCCCACTCTGCAGCCAGGCCCCAGGAGCATTATTCTGCAGACTTGCTTCAAGGAGCACTTCAGCAAAATTCACCCTGGGTCAGCTCAGCCAGATGTGCAAGCCAATTCCTTTAATGTTCTGCACCTGGAACAGCAGTTTAGAGGATCTGCAATTCATCTCCAGCTCCCAGGACAGCAAAGCCCAGAGCACTCAGACTGCATCCACCCTTTCTCCTCAAAAGGGAACAATCTTCTTCCTCTTCTCCCTGCCAGCAGGAGGCCTCAGCCCTGCCCCAGCTATGGAAGGGGACACCTGGCTTAGAGGAAACAAATAAAACTAAGACCCAGAAGTACCAGGATGCGATGGAAACAGCCAGCTGCAAAAACTGGCCCATGCAGCTGTTCTGGCAGAGGACATGGCTGGCCAGCATCTGTCTGGCCTATCAAAGCAGAGTGGACCTCACATGCTCACATGCCAGAGCAAGGAGCTCACAGCTGTCCCAGCGTGGAGCCAGCTCTTCCTAGAGCTGCACAACAAGCATACAAGTCAGACCTGAGGTGAGAGCTGAAATGTATTTACACCACCAGCTCAGCACTGAAGGAGACAGAGAGCTTGGTAACACACTGCTAAACATTTGTTCCCTGTCCATCTTCATTAATAGTTAGCAAAGACGCTGTGTTCCCTGTGAAGGCACTGCTGCAGGACACAGGTGGGAAGGCTGCTCCCCCTGGCACCCCAAACCTGCAAGGCCCTTTGCAGCACCCAAGGAGCACAGCAGTTCACTAAGGGAAGGCTCTGGGCACCTTGCAGCAACCACACAATGCACTTTCCTGCAGAATGGAGTCCAGGGATACAGCTGGGAGAGAGATGAGCAACCTGACCAGAGATGCTGTCGTGGTCCCCACCATTAACTTGAGGTGAACAGCAGGAGTAGCCTAAATCTATCGCCAGGCTGCAGCACTTCAGACTCAAACTGAAAGACCAGGATTAAGAGACCCTTTCACCACTTTTTAGCTCAGCTACCAATTCTGGATGTGTCAGTTAGTTAACAAACCTCAGCAAAGCAAGGTGGCAGTGACAGCTTTTAGCCCTCTTGGAATCCATTCCTAACACATCACCACCCCACCATATCCAGACTGTGTCCTTTATGCTTCTGCCCCTGCCATTGCTCAGACCACTGAAGAAACAAAGACTCTGGAATTTGTCCAGCAGCAATACAGGCTATTGCTCTTTGATGGGAAACCACTAAGGAAAAGTAAGATTTGGATGATCTAATGCACTCACTCATATCACAGTGCCGCAATTGCTCCCAGCTCCGTAAACCTGTAACAAGGCAAGGCAGACACAGGCAGAACTGCTGTTGCATCCCCCAGCAGCACGTTTAACTGCTGCTAACCCCAAGCAAAACCAACAAACCAGAACCACAGCTTGGAGGATGACCTGGCTCCCTGCAAGCCCAGGGACAGAGCTAAGGGCCACAAGAAAGACAGACCCCGAAGGAAAAGAACAGAAGAGACCAAAGCTCACACTCAGGTCCCATGTCCCAAACAGAGGACTGATTAATCACCGTGTTCTCCGAGAAAGACATTGGGCCATAGCAGAAGTCTGGTGTCAAAGGCAAGCATAGGCAGGTTTTCAGAAAAGACCATGACCTGTGCTCCATCCCAAGGCCACAAAAAATGCAGCAGGGATGGTGTTAGGGCTTGGGGTCCTGGCCTCTACAGAAAGCTCCCAGAGCTGGGAGCTCTATGCTCCCAGAAAGCATTATCAAAACAGGTCTTGCCTTTAGGAGCAACTTAAACATCATTGTCTGCAGGCAGCAATTCCTTCAGTTGCCAAGTCCTCGGGAATGACTCCAGCACTTAGGCTTTGCTTTTAGTCACTCTTGGATCAAAGAGCAGCAAACTGCGTTCAAGCCCTGGCTTGCTTCCAAAGGCTGGGCAATGAAATCACTGAGCTAGAGCATCCTGAACTTGCTGGTCCAGAGGACTCGAGGAGCCCTCTGTTAGAACAAGGCTGCACTGCCTACAGGCAGGTT
This sequence comes from Drymodes brunneopygia, assembly GCA_013400955.1. Lineage (NCBI taxonomy): Eukaryota > Metazoa > Chordata > Aves > Passeriformes > Petroicidae > Drymodes > Drymodes brunneopygia. The sequence goes on from VZTZ01039857.1 coordinate 38,626, forward strand.
TAACTCCTCATGTCCTGGGTGTGCACTGCTCAGCAGCAGCTCAGCCCATGTAGGCTTGGCAACACTTTCTACAAGGGAGCAACACTTGGGACACTCAGGTGCTGCTAATGCTCAGGACTGCAACTCTCCCCTGATAGTCTTTTCTTCCTGCTGCAGCTGGGCACAGCTTGCACAGCCCCTCTGCCCACATGATACCTACAATCCAATGCACTTGACGTAACTCTCCTGTTCTCTCTCATCTCCATTCACAATTGTCATCCTAAGTCATTAGCAGCACTTTGCTTGCCTGCAGTGCCCGGGCTCCTTCCAACCCAGCCTTCACTGCAAACAGCCACATCTCCAGAGCAGCAAGCCAGCCCTCTGCAGACCAGGAGAGCCACAAAAAGCAACAGGCAGTAAAACCACTCACCTGGCCTCCTGTCCTGTCATCTCTGCCACCACTGGATCAGCCAAGTGCTTGATCCAGTACCTTGATCCCATCCTCTGCTCCCCATCCACTGCAGCCCACAGGACATAGACTGCCACAGAGCAAGCAATGCATGCCAGCATCTGCTCTTTGCCCCTGTGAGGCGCTCAGTGAGCACAGGGCCCCATACAGACCTCCCATTCATGTCTCGAGCAAGCCATGTGTTTCCTGGCACAGCTCATTATGAACATGCTCATATAAAAGCAGATTTTTGGCATGCCAGAACTGGGAACAACACATGGCTCAGCTTTTCCTCCCCTCCTGGTCACAAACACAGAGCCAGCAGGCTCACTTGCACCAGCTGAAGCCATAGAAGCAAGCAAGGAAAATCATGAATGCTCAGTAACATAAGCAACCCCCCTTTGGCTCCTGGGCCGGCCTCTACAGCCACATAAAGCAGCTGCTAGGAGCATGCCTGCTTCGCACACAGCCTCTTCTACCGCTTAGCAGATACCACCAGAAAGGCAGCCAAGCCAAGCACCAAGAAATATTTGCATCTTCAAATTATTTCCAGCCAGCGAGTTCCTCCATGCAAGAGGTTCCAGTCGAGAAAGCCTCTCAGATGGGTAGAGCTGCAATAAACCACCAGGCCAGATGGAAATGGTTTGATTCAGGAAAGGAGCTCTGAACATAGCAAGCAGCTCAACATCTGGAAAGTCTTTGGGCACTCATCATATAAGGTTTTTAAAACTACATCTTTCCCCATTCCAGTTAAAGTAAAAACAAAAACTCACTCTGCACCCAGGAAAGCAACCATGGGCACAAAGCAGCATTTCCAAGAAATGCTCTGCTAGAGTGGCTTTGGCTTCACGAGCCAGGAGGAACTGGACCAGCACCAAGGAGCTCCAGGTCATACTGGGGTGGATCAAGATGACTGGGAATTTGGGAAAACAATCTATTTGCCCCTACAGCTGTATCACGCACCTGGATCCACCAGCTCTGCAGTCTGCTCAGATGACCAGAGAACCTCTGCCTTTTGTGGCAGCTCACTCCAGATTTGCAACAGACATGACCCTGCACACCACCACTGAGCTCGCTCCAGGTGCCCCACAGCACCACTCTCCACTGCTTTCTTTGTGGAGCACAACCAAGTAAATATTGAGAAGCCAAATCTGCCCTTCAAACCGAACTTTAGAAAGGGGGGGCGGGAACAAAGGAAAAAAGGAAAAGGGAAAAGCAGTAACCACTTAGCACAATTCCCACCAGCCTCTCAAAAACTGTTCAGAGAGGCTGCAAGCTGCGGGGTATCCCTACCCTTCCAGGCCCAGGATCCTACACATGGGAACACCCAAGGCCAGTTTCTGAGCAATTATCACAAGAAACCAGAACAAAGCCACTGGGGTTTGAACACTGTAAATCAATTCCTGGGGCAGATGCTAAGGCAGCACTGGCAGTTACGTGCTGGGGTACAGCTGGGCCCTGGGAAGAGTTCACTGCCACACACTGCACATTCCACAGCCCCATCCCAAGGCAGGCAGGTACTGTTCACACATCCGCTCCATGAGAAAAGGCCATTAGAACTGACAGAAAGGCTCAGCACAAGGACACTGAGCCCAGGAAACCAGCTGCAGATTCCTGACAGCTGCCAGCATGTGTCAGGATAGCCAGGCTATCCTGGCACTGACCTCACTTGCTCGTCCAGTTCAAATTAGTTTGGGGCTTCCCTGCCTCTGTTCCTCATGCTGCCCATCCTACTTCCCCAGTCCAGAGCCTGTGAATCCCAGTCCCCTCCCCAGCCACACATCCCACAGGCTTGCTTCTTCCAAGACCACCCCAAGCTCAGTTTCCTTACTCTGCCATAGCACCTCCCTGACTTCACCTTTATACCAGCAGTGAGCAGAGACCCTGCCTTCCTGTGTGCCCAAAGCCAAGCAGCAGCCAAACCAAAGCAGCAGGATGTGATGACATCCTCTGCAGGCAGGGACAGGTGGGTGGGGAACAAGGTAAGAACAGCTGCTACTCTGGCAATGAACAAGAACAACAAACAGCGGTGCTACTCTGCAGCCACAGAGAGATGGGAGTATTTTGGGAAGTTCCTACTCATTCCCAAGCCAAGCAGGGCTGCTGTCAACCAACACCCCACTGCAGGCTGACCGGATCTGGTGGGGCAGACACCATGTTGCACAGTTTGTCCCCAAGGCTGAAAGATTTCCTAGTGGCCTTTACCGAGAACGTGTCGGCGCTGAACTGTGAGCTGTGCTTTGCCCCACAGTTTCTCCCATTATCTAAGCACCTTGCTCAAACAGAAAAAAGCTGGAGCAAGAGAGGAAACTCCCCAATGCTAGCCACGCTCCTTGGCTCCCTGAAGCTGCTGGGGCTGCTGAACGAGAACAACTGGCCTTGGAGCTGCAGGAGTTGCCCGTCTGCCTTGGGAGCACGTTGGCACTGCTCTGAGCCATGCTCTGCTGCGCCCATGTTCCCGGAACCTGCTGCAAGAGGGGACGTGGGCATCTCTGGGGGACACTGCACCAGGGAAAAGATGCTGGTTTTCTGGGCCACCATGTGGCTCCAGGCCCCTAAGTGAAGTCCAGATACCTTTTCTGAGCAGCCAGCCCAGAGACCAAGCTGCTGCAGTCATGGAGCTGGGAGAGGAACAGGGCAGAGTTAGCAGTCAGATCACCGCTTCTCTTGCCCAAACACTCAGGGCACAGCTATGTGCTGGCAGGACCACTTGGCCCCTGGCCTGTGGAAAAGGAAGCTTGTTTTGGCTGAGTAAGTGGGCCCATACCTGCTTGCTGGGCATCACACACAGTGGTGGCAATGGGGCTCCCAGGACAACATCTTCGTAGCAGATAAAGAGAGACAGAGGAACAAGTGAGACAGGAGGCCTCAAGCCCAGCACAGGAGATGAGAATCCTGCTGGCTCAATGAAGCCATCTTTAATGGAGCATCAGCCAAAAGCTCCTGAGCAGATCCTGTCAGCTGCACTACCAAGCCCCAGTGAGAAACAGAAATGTTTCAAGGGCGACTCAGCACCACTGACAGGCTTGCTGCACCCACTAGTCTTGCCAGTCAGCTCTCCCAGACTTGCTCTGAGCCCCTTGAGCAATTCCCTGCTTTCCTCATAAACATCTGATGTTTGCTGCTGGCAGGAGACACAGTGATGTGAAGGCTAAGCTCTCTGGCCAGCACAGCAGAGGTACTGCACTTTTCTCCCACTAAAGGAAAACATGGTAGACAGATGCCAGGTGGAACCAAGAAGAGCCGCATGCTTCCTGTGCAGTGGCCTTGAAGGACAATTGAAGGCCCCCAAAATTTAAGCACGGGCCATTTGAGAATGCAAAGGGGGCCATATGAGATGGAAAAAGACTTACTTAGCAAAACTCCTCCATTGACAAGAGGAGAGCCCAGGCAGTGTGGAACAGGCAGGCAGGTCCTGCCAGCCGAGAAGAGCTGTGGCAGAGCTGGCTCAGCACTCCTTGCCCCAGGGCTGGAGGCAAGGTCCAGTGGCAGGGAGGCCGCATTGCTGCACCCACAGGGTCTGTGTGGCTCAGAGCTCATCCCGTGGCAGCTGGGGCCAGCACCTCCAGGTGTCACACCGATACTTGCCAATCCATCTTCACATCCTTGCACTCAGACTGAGAGCCAAAGGCTGACGTTTGTTCCTGCCATCCCAAGCCCAGCCAAGAGGGATTCCCCTATAACAGCACCGTGTATGTGGATGGAGCTCCGGGCCAGGGCTCTGCATTTTTCCTGTTCTAGCTGAAACACCGTTCCAGATGACGGGAAAAAACAGAAGAAGCTCCATAAAACTGTCTGGCACTTCCCTTCAGCAAACAGGAGCCCCAGCCAGCCGCTCCAGAGAATGGAAGGCTCAGGCTGTAAAGACAAAAGGGTGTGGGGGTGGAAAGAGGCCAGGGCAAGGGAAGCAGTGCAAAGAGGAGCAGCATGCACACGAGGCCTGCAAGCAAAGCCAGCTGCTTCAGCAATGCACCATTGCTTAAGACTAAGCCGCTGCTCAGAGCCAGCTCCTCTCCACGCAGCGAGGTCGCCAAGGCTGCACTGGGCACTCCTGCCAGCAAGCCCTCTTTGCCTTTCCAGGAGCATTTTTTGGAGAATGAAGCATATTTGCCACTCAAAGTGCTTGAGTGAGCCATTTCTTTGCATGCTGCCACCAAACCCTCTGGAAGGAAGAAAATCTCCCCAGTACCACCCAAACCTGTGCTTCCCTTTGCATATGCTTGGTCTGGACATCTTGTAAATCTTGCTTGCTCAGGGGGCCAAGTGAGAGGGTTACAACCTTAGCCAGCAGACCCCAAGAAACAGCTCATCAGCAAACTCCACAAACACTCCAAGAGCAACAGAGCACGGCCAGCAGCTGTAGGGGTAACGAGAGGACAGAAGCTGCAGTCAAAAATTCACATCTACACTACTGCAAATACCCTCTCCATTTTGCTGACAGATGTAGGTTTCCACCATCTGTATGGACTTCAAGCCCACCCATAAGTAACTTACTGGTCCCAAAGAGGACTCTGCAAGCTGGGGACAAAGGGACAGCTGCACTTCTCAGCTTTGCGTGCAGGGAAACAGACAGGGAGCTTATTTATATCCCAAGCTCTGCTCTAGGATAAATATTTTAAATCTCTCTCCAGGTCATGTCAGTATATTTACAGCTAAGTTTCCCTTAATTATATGCCTGTAGAGACTCAGATGGATTTGCCATGAAGATCCAGCTGGCCAAGCTCTCCAGACAGCTTACAGCTCATGGGAGAAATGGTTTAACCAGTGCTATGGTCTTGAAAATGACACCCATGCTGTAGCAACTGCTGCAGGGATTCAGTTGTGTACTCCTTCCTGCTGCTGCCTCTGCAGCCTATCCACAAGCATGCACCCAGTCACTCTGCCTTCCCAGGAACAAGAAGAAGTCAAGGAGACTGGGAAATGCCACCATACTACACTAGATCAGGGGCAATCCTACTGCTGGGCTCCCCACAGAGCACAGCTGCACTGTGGGCCTCGCTCGAGGTGAGTCTCTGGAGCATCCTGCTTCACAAGTTGGTTTACTGAAGGTTTAACCTGCTTGCTCCCCTCCCACAGGAAGAAGCTCCCAGGAGAGGCACTCACTTTTCCCAGCAGTGCTGCAAACTAAAAATTGCTGTGAAACTGGCACTGAGGAGATATCTGAAACAGGCCTCACTCCATCAGCTGCACTGGTGCCCCTTCTGTTTATATGGGCTCTGCACTGTTGGGTTCTGTTGGGTTTTGACCTCAAGTAGCCTCTGAAGCTTGAGGAGGATGCACTGGTTGGCCAGGAAGCCTGCTAGGTTCGCGTGATATCTGTGTCAACCCTCACAAGTGTTTCAGGAACACTTGTTCATAAACACTGCCTGCTGTGTACTGCACGTCCATTTTCCATCTATGTGGCACTGGCTTCTTTCTGGCTACAGAGCACCATCCACAACTCCCCATATCTGTCTCCAGCTATGTCCTACAGGTATGTAGATTTCTCCTAGATCCTCCTCTTTTCATTTCTAGAAAGTTGAAGATCAGCCCCATTTCACAATAATTTATGATTGTGCAGGGAAGCACTGTTGTCCAGGACCTACATCACCAGGGAGGCTGGACCTGCAGTATCACCTCTGAAAGCAAGGAGGGCACAGAAAAGAACAGTTCCTTGTTTATTTTCATTAAAGCCATTTATGAAACTATATTAAAAGCCACAAAAATAGGAAAGCAGATGGAAAAGCTAATATTTCTTCTGCTCATGCAATATTAATTAAGAGGTAGCGTTCTCTATGAGACGCTGCTACATTATCTCAGCTAAAAATGGAAAAAAGTCACTAAGTGGGAAGAATACGCAGTAGGACACTTTCTGGAATATTTTACAAATCAATAACTAGGCAGAATGTTTGCTACAGATAGATCTAATGGAAACCCCGGTGTCAAATTAAAGAAAAACTCGGCTATAGCAGACTCACTGAGACAGAAAATCATACTAACCAGATGTCCTTGAAAAGTAAGTGCTTTTCTCTATTGCAGCAGAAAAGCTGATTTCCGACATATCTGGAGAACAAATAGTTCTTACTGGACAGTCACAAAGCCACCAGTGCGAAGAGTACCTGGACATCCAAAGCAACTAAATGCCAAGGAAGCACACAAACAGTGGGAACAGACAAGCAACAACCAGGTCCTGGAGAGCAAGAAGCTGTGCTGAGATACCTGCAGGTGCCTGGCTGCTCAGTGTGGCCACTCAGCAACCCAAGTAACATGGATTGCTCCATCAAACCCATGGCAGGCCTTTGTCTGCAGGAATGCATCTCCAGCCAGTGAGAGGCAAGCCAAAATCCTAGCAAGGCCACAGAAACAAAACATGATGCTGAAGGATGCCCAGTATAACACTCCCTCTGTTATTGCCTTGCCAAAATGTTAACTATTCAGATTACTGCTTTCTGCTTCAGGCCACACGGCTTTGAGACTTCTCTTCAGCTGAGGAGAAGAATCCTTATCCAGAAAGTCTCATGATTTTCAAGAACCACCTGAACATCTCAGCAGCCCTGCCCCAGCTCTGCTCTGATTTCTCACCACTTGCTGTGAACTGGAGGCCTGGCTCAAGGAGACGGAGGCAATCTCAAGATGGCAGGAGGAAGCCACAGCCACACCTGGGAAAACAGCAGTGCCCAGAGGCAGGCACTGGAAAGAAACCAAGCAACAGCAAAGCCTGAGCAGGGGGCGTGTGGCATGCCATGGCAGGTCTGGATATAGAAGTGGAATCAGGAAGAGGTGGAGATAGGAGGTACAGCTGGAAAAGGAACAGCTGCACTTGAGCCAGAAAAAGACAGCAAGACAAAAGCAGGACTGGGGCAGGAGGGTCAGTGCTGGTGAGGGCCCAGCTAGTACATATCTAAAAGTTGCATGCACACACACAACATGCAGGGAGAGTTAACTTAAGAGAAGAAAAAAAAAATCAAGTATGTTGCCTTTGTCACACAGCTTTTGCTTGGAATATGGTGGATAAAGAACTGTTCAAACCTAGTTGGAGGAAAGAATGATCACAGAACAAGATCTTACTGCTACAGAAGAAGTCTCAGCCCAGGAACTGTCCACTCCCACAGCACCTGCCAGGTGCTCAGAGGCGTGCCAGGCTCATGGTGTTTACATCAGGTCGTATGGATGGATAGGAACAAAGAACATCAAGTAACTCATGAGAAGCTTTGGGGTTTTTTGGTCCAAGACAATTTGCACAATTCTTGCAACTGCTGAAGGAGACTTTGGTGTTGGTCCCTCTGCAGAGGCAACTGCATGACTTGACCTCAGCAGCACAAACCCATCTATGCTCCCATGAACGGTTACGGAGAACTGGATGCACTGCCCTTTGTGGCGTTTTTTTAGACTGTCTGGCTTTATTCTCTGTGGTCTTGTCTTTGCTAGGAAAGACAAAATCCATAATCTTTTCTCCCATGAAAAGCTTCCCAGTGAACCAGGCACTGCCAGCGACCTCAACAGAGCCAACAGTGTGGAGCAGCTCCGTGCCACAGGAGTGATGGGCTGCCCCAGCACAGCCAGGACACACACCAAAGCACGCTGCAGAGGAGAGCAATAAAGGCACTAGCAAGCTGCAGCTTGTCCTGCCCTTAACCATTTGGACAGCCACTGTATGGTTTGAATCAAAGGCTTCCTTTGTGCTCTCAAAGAAGCCAATGAGCAACTGCAAGGAGGAGAGCATTTATAGCAGATCTTAAGCAATACCATGCCTATCTTGTGCCAGCATCACTCACAGAAAGGACAGCCCCCTCCCAGAGACGCCCAGAGGCACACGAGCCTCCCCTCTGCAGCCAGAACGGGACTTGGCCTCCACATGTCATGGCTCTGGGGACAGACCAGTCTGGCTTTCTTCTCAGGTGACAGAGGACAGAGCCAACCTGTCGATCTGCTCAAGTTGACAGCAGTAGGGTGCAGTCCTGGCTGCTCTTCAGGGTGGCCTGAGCTGCATCAAAATGTAAAATCCTGCTGCTGGGACAAACCTCATTTCACAACAGCATCACAGGAGAGGAAAAGTTATAAAGCCTGTCATCTCAGAGCTACAAACATCTTGGGCATGAGCACTGCCATCTGAGCACAGTGCTCACAGACACTGCTGTCTTACGGGACAGAAGTCACCTAGGAACTGAACACAGGTCAAACAGGGGCTAAAATACAAAGAGACTTGTAATCCTCACCCACTTAAACCCCAGCCCCTTTCTGCACCCAGCCCCAGCACAGCCAGCAATCCTACATCATTGCTTTCTCCCAGCATGCAACATCTTGCTTTCCAGAGAGGGAAGGTTCATGCTCTGAAATCAAATGTGTCACACCACCTTCCAGACAGGAATCTGCTCGTATCAGTTTTCTTCATTCATCATCCTGCACAATACAACCATCAGTCCAAGACATCCTGACCTCACAGAGGTGCAGACTACCTGACAGTGGTAGATTCAATTCATGCATGCTATGGGGCCCTGTGCACACTCCAGTTCATGAATGCCAAAATCCCTGCCTGCTCCATTCAAGTCAGAGCCCACTTTGACAAGGAGAAGACAGGCAATTGGTACCCCACTGGCAAGCACCATTCTCACAGGAGGAATCATCAGTTAAAACCAGCCATGCCTCCTTTCCTGACACACAACTTGTGTGCACCCCCTGTGCAGGGAGACAGGAGTTCACGAGTGCTCGTCACTGTTCTGTCCTGAATTCTGCACTTGGACCTGGACAATTTTCATTCTGCTCTCTGGGGCACCTCAGCATTCATCTGTTCAATACCAGGAGAAATGTTTTAATTACAACATGGGCCTTGCCTGGATGGCACTTACAATTTCTAAGGATTAGAATGCATTTTCAAGAGAAGCCCTTGCAGAACAATTTCAGAAGGTCAAAATCAGAGAATAGAGGATGGATTTTTGAACGCTGATCAAATAAAAGAAGCAGCCCCAGGCAGTAACAGTCTGCCAAGAGTATCAAAATAGCACCCACCCATCAACTTTTCCAAACTGCTAAGACACGCAAGCTTGGGAAAAGTCAGAGCTGAGCAGGGACACCAAAACTCCTCATCCCAGGCACACAGACCAGGCTTTCAGAAACTTGCAAACCACTCTAAAGTCCCTCCCTTGTCCCTCTCTTTGCTGATCAGACAGTGTGTATTAGTTATCTCTCAAAGCAGAGGTAAGCAGTCTGTTTTGTGACCAGACAGAGATTACTTCCCTGAAAAAGACAAGGCTTAAGTTAAGACTAGAAGTACTGTACAGGTCAGCCTTTTAAGCTCAGGAAAAACATTTCCGTATGAAGTTTATAAAAGAGCTGGCAGGAGTGAGAAACAGAGCCGAAGCAGCAGTCAATGAAAAGCACATGCACTGCAGACCTGGCTGCCAACACAAATTGATGCTTTGAAACAAAGACCACTTGTGTTTTGGCTTGAAGATCTTCCACAGCTACTCAGCAAGAGCTGCACAGATTAAAAGGAGACACAAGTAAACACAGAACAATGCTTACTGCCAAGTATTTCCCTGGAACAAAGGAATGACCAGAAATGGAGTCCTTGCCTTGACTGGGTGGCATGTGTTCATCCTCACTGTGTTGCAATGTGCCAAGGAAGGCAGAGGCAATAGGAAACGCTGGACAAACCTATTCAACCTCTACTCAAGCAGCACCTGGATCCACAGGCTGGACCTGGAGAGATGCAGCTGCTTAAAATGCTGAATATGCCTCCAACCTCAAAAGCCCACAGGAGCTTGACTACAACCAGCCTTTGCCCTTCTCCTTCACCCATTTCCAGAACAGACCCCAAAAAACTGTTATTCCAGTGTTTCACTCCTTGAGACTACAGACACCTGTGTGCTTCCTGCAAAGACTCCGGTCTAGTTCCCAAACCAACCTACATCCATATAAAGACATGCCTGGCAAGCCTCTTTTCCTTCCTACTACCTGCACAGTGATATATTCAGAAAGCACAGGAAGAGTGAAACAGGAGATGGTCTTCTCCACAAAGATGATCCTTCCTTCAGTCTGGTCCTTTTTTAGACATACCAGCTGTCCACTCTAAACCAAATGGCACAAACAACAGTTCCCTTGCAATGCAAAGGTGGATTTGCTGGTTCTGTGTGACTTCAGAGGTGACCTGACACTGCTCCTTCTCGTAACACCCAACAGCAGTGCAGGAAAGCAGCCACTGTGACAGGCTAGGAAAAGGAGAGAGCTCACAGCTCATCAACACAATCAGCACAGCAGATTCTGACAGGGTCTGGTAGGATGAAGGAGGCAGAAGTGCATGACTCTGAATAGGATACGTCCTACAGAATCAAAAATCTAAATGCTTGCTTCCATATGCTGTGGTTCAACAGTGTCAGCATTAGGAAGCAAGCAAAAAAGTTTCTAAAAGGCCCCAGGGCCCCTCACCTTACTTGCAACTCGCTCTACACAACCTCCCTAGAAACCACAGCCCAACTTTTCTGGACCGCTGAAAGCTCACAAGGACATCAGGAACAAGACATAAACCATGTGCAGAGTCTCCAAACCATGACAAAGCCCAGGGAATGGCCACTGCTCTAGTAGCAGCCTTGTGAAAAGCCTGAAAACCTGCAGCATCCCCACCCCTTCCTTGTCAGATCTCTCTCAGAGAACAAATCCTTCTGTGTCTGGCAGTGTGATTGCTTCTTCAGGCAAGGCAGCACACAAGGTATGCTACAGGCACAGCATAACCCTTTAAACCCTCTGTGCAATACATCATCTGCTCTTCCAACAGACTAAAAGCAGTTATGAGCAGCTCTTGGATGCCACCTCCCAATATCTTCCAGGCAAGAAGCAAGACATGGAATCAGGCCACCCACTCTGGCACCTCTGCCATGCTGAAATGCACACGGAGCTCAGGAAACAACATATTACCAACTGTCAAATCATCATTTCTCCATCTCCCTTCCGCCCCTTCTCCAAGACACAGTTGATTTCTTATAAAGGTAAAAGACACTACAGTTGTCCTTCTCCTACCCCAGACATAATCAGCCTCCACCAGCAGGTACTGCCATGCCAAAGGTGGGGCTGCCTCTTTTCCTTACACAGCAAAATCCACTGTGCTGGTTCATAGCCTTTGCAAACCCCACCAAACCCAAAGCTAACACCCCGTGCAACTTCAACCTCATCAAGAAGAATGTTCCTGTGCATCTGCCAAGCATCTTTTCTCACTGCCCTCCAGGCCTCCAAAGAGCTGCCTGTCCCAGCCCATGAGACTGACACTTGATGGTAGGAGAATGAGAACTGTTCCTCAGGGGTCTGGACAAACAATTGCATGTCCCCCAATCGCAGGGGAATTTCCTTCCAAACACCACAGTGGCAACTGCCATCACAAAGAGCACGTTTGTACCCAGGTCTGTCCACTTCTAAATAAGCATTTGTTCCAAGTTCCCAAATATCTAAAGCAGTGGAAACACCCACTGCTAATGTGAAATATTTTGCATTCCAGGCCTGAGAGGTATGCTCGAAAATGTTCAGAGAGGAAAGAGTGTTTATTCACTGGGAAGAGGTGTACTAGGTCCTGCTATTTACTTTAGTCCACGTGTGCTTGCTGGAATACAGCTTTGATCTTTGCAACTTAAATAGCAGATGAATTGAAATGAAGGCAAGAAAAATATTAGTGTAAAGATCCTCTAGTAAATACCTGTAACCAGGCCTCACAGCCTTCAGATCTTTTTGGAGTGCCTTATCACTTACAGCCAAACTGACCCTTGTGTCCTTGTCCATCGTCTCAAGGCCAGGCTCTTCTCTTTCTACCCCTTTCCTACCTTCTTCCCTCCATCCCCATTGCACTTCACAGCCTTTAGAGAAAGTGCAGCCTGTCTTTCCAGGCTTGAATGCAGCCTTTGGCCAAACAAGGTGAGACCTACCCATCTGAGCAATTAGCAGATGTGAGCTGCCATCCCCTCACCTTGAACAAGAGGGATTCGAGGGACTCGGCAGACTGGGAGGAAACAGGCTCCCATAAGCAAGGACATTCATCACCCAGCATGCAGATAAATACAGGTGCCTGTTACAGTTTAAGCATCTGCCCATCTGCCTTTAGAAGATGGCCTCATTCCAGGTCAATTAAGAGCTCAGAACACATCTTTAAGGGATCTATAAACATGACAACCCCCTGATCAGTGCCAGCTCCCAGTGGTTCAGGACCCTACTGTGCAGACAAAGAAGTGCCTATGGCCACCACGGACTTGCCGTGCCTTTGAAGCTCCTGCCACATCGAGGTTCCAGCCTGTCCAGAGCACTGTCTGAACACAGCCAAGTTCCAAGGGCGAGCAGATCATTCCCATTTTCAGAAATTTTTTTCTTTAAGACCAGGCTTGCTAGCAAGCACAAGAAAAGCACTGCCATACAGAAACACACAGCTCAACACAGGACATGGAGGCATTTCCAGAACAAAATAGACCTTTTTGGGGTGGTTTGTTTTTTTTTTTTTTTGCTTTAAAGGAAGGTTGACTCAGCAAATATTTCCTCTGCTAGCATTTCAACCACATATTCCAGCAGAAGTCCGCACACATATGGCATGCTGCAGTGCCACTGCCAGAAAAATCACAGCTTCACTGAACAATGGAAGCGGAGGAACAGGACCAAGCACAGAGCACTTCTGGAAACATACATGGCAAAGGACCTGCATGAGCCATGGATACTCCACACCTCCCAGGTCTTTCTCCAGTGCTCTTTCCAAACAGCATCCACAGGCAAAGAGATACAATGCCCCGCAGCCCACAAAACTTAGCACCGGCCTATAAAACCTAGACATAAAACTGCACGTTCTGGCCACACCGACAGTGCCTGAGATTTTTTACAGTGTTTGTGAGCTGGACAGCTGCATGTTCCCCCCAGTGCTGTAAGATGTGGTCCTGCTCAGCAAGAGAAACAAAGGGGAGCGTACGTGATTGGAGCAGCACAGAAACTCCAGCAACTGCAGAGTGGTAGGAAAGGCAGCACACAGCCCTCACAGGCAGCCGCTCTGCTCATCCCAGCTGCCAGTGGTGGCCTGCTGGCACGTAAGTGAATCCTGTGGCAGGTCCAAAGCTCCCTAGGGCTTCAAACTAGAGCCCAAGCTAAGCGTGCACTTCGCCTCCAGAAACAGCCTTCCCAGAAGGCTGCCAAGGTGGACGGCAATCACAGTGCTAATCAGCTAAGTAAGTACTGCTTTTCGTGCTTATCAGCTGTAAATTGGACAATACTTGCTGCCAGGCAGCAGGGCTCAGCCACGGCTCCAGATATGGATGGGCAGCAGCGCTGCAGATATCCTTCCCTCAGAGGCAGTATTCTACCCAGGTGCTAAACTAAGATTATTCTTGATTTTACAGCAGAAACTGCAAAGCAAACTCTGCAAGTGTGCACGGTGAGACAGAAGGGACTACAAACAGCTACTGGCAAAATGCAGGACCCTCCCCGTCTACAGGGTTCCCTAAGTGAAGACCCGAGGTGATGTGGCATAGGGCAGCTGGGGGACCCTTCAAAGCCAGGCTGGAAGACAGCTCACAGCCCCGTGTGCTCTCGTGCACGGCCAAGACCTTGGGATCCTCAGACAAGGAAAATGGTGCTAGGCGGTCAGTGGGGAGAAACACTACAGAGCAGAGCGAGGGAAGGAGAGTTTGGGCCTGGGAGCTGGACACAGAAAAGCAGTAGCCAGGAAAATCAAGGGGCCGCAGAGCTCGGAACGGGCAGGGAGGGTGGCACAGGGGGCGGGGCACAGGGCTCATCCAGATGCGCTCAGCAAGGGACAAAACCACCTCAGCGGCCGGGAGGTCAATCTCCACGGGTGGGAACTCACTGCGTGCCCACTGTTTTTCCCCCGGGCTCTGATTTGACCAGAATTCATAGGAAAACCACCCGCTGCTCCGCGCAGCCTTCCCGGTGTCAACCCTGCCCACGGGGCCGGAGGAGCGCGGGTCGGAGCCGAGGCCCGCTAAAGGAATCTCCGGGACGCCTTCCCGGAGCGCGCTGCTCCGGGGACGCCTATTCGCCGTCTCCCAGACAGCAAATGTCTGCCGTATTTGCATCCCTGTGGATTTCGGCACGACGCTCCCGCTTCGGAGCGAGCGGGCGGGCAGGC
>VZTZ01039857.1:53153-68892 GCA_013400955.1 Drymodes brunneopygia
GCAGGGCGAGCCGGCGCACGCCGGGGAAGGAGAGCCGGGCGAGGCGCCCCAGCGGCTCCCGCAACACAGCGGGGCTACGCGAGGCGGGGGCGCGGTCGCCCCCAGGGGGGAACACATGGAGCCACACGCAGCCCCTGCTCCGCGCCCGAGTCCGGCGGGAGGAGCGGGCCCCATCGCCGCAGGGCTCACGGGAAGCCGGGGGTGGGGGGCGCGGANCATCCTCCGCGCGGCCGCCATCCCCCGCGCCGGTCAGCGTGCCCGCCGGACCCCAGCCATGCCGCTGCCGCCACCGCCCCGCCCGCCGCCACCGCCGGGAGGGGTTCCGGAGGAGGGGCGGCCACCGGAAACCGGGCGGGGTCGGGAGGAGTGGGGTCCCCCGGGCAGCGCCCCGCTCGGTCCCCCGTGCCTTCGCCGCGGTGCTCGAGGCTCAGGGCTCGCTGGCCCCATCCCCCGCAGAGCCCCGCCGGCACGGAGGGCGGTGAGGGTCGCGCTGGGAGTTCCTGCGCACACCCCCTGCTCCTGCCAGCGCCCCTGGGGTGCCCCGAGCAGCGAGGAGGCGACGGAGCTCCCCTTCCGTCCAGGGGCTCCTTGTAACCGGGCTGATTGTCAAACTGATGGCAGAAGCTCCCGCTCTGTACCGCTGCGAAAAACTCTATGAAGGCACCGGGGCAGCGAGCGGCCAGGAGCTTCGCACCCTGCTACGGGCAGAGGGCTGGACGCACAGCACGCTGCCTGCTCCTTGCTGCTCCTCTGCAGGGGCACAGCAGCAAGAGCTGGTCTGGCCATCTCCATGGCCCAGACTGGAGCCTCTCTGCCCGACCCAATGCCTCTGGTGGAATCTGCTGTAGCCCTGCACCACCGGCTCTGGCAGTCGTCACTCTGAACACCAGCTTTCCAGCCGGTTTGTTGAGCCTCCAAAATACTGGTTTTGGTGCTGTGTGGAAGACTTGCCATCAGACATAGCCCTGAGCACTGCTCAATCCATCACAGAGGACGCTGGAGCCTTTACTCAGCAAAACCTGTGGCACAGGATTGGAGTGTGCTAACTGCCCTGTGTGGCAGTGCCAGTCTGGTGCTGCGCCAGAAGCCCCCATCATTACCACCTCCTGAGAGACCACAGAGCTGCTCCCACAGGGCATGCAGCTGTGGACCTTTGCCAGTAACCACAGACCAGTCCCGTCTCATAGGAAAGCCACCACCTCCTGCCACCAAAAGCTGTTCTGGTTTTGGTTGGGGACCAAGCAGCCTCAGAGGAAGTGGTAGCCTATTCAACACCCTCTAGAAAGGAAGTTTTACTTCCACCTGCAAGCTCAGGACAAGCAAAGCAGCTGATGTATAGGGTCTCTTACTAGCAGACCTTCCTCTCCCACTGATACTGAGCCACCTGATCCCAGCTTCAGGGAATTGCTTCTTTCCCCAGAAGGGAAAGTGAGCTTAGCACTGCTGATCCAGGTATCATGACTCCTCTGAGGAGCACTTGCACATCAGCCCTCAGTGCTGCAGGCTGTCACCGTGTCTCCTGGGTCCATATTGCCTTTAGTGCCCCAGGAACAAGAACTGTATCACAAGATAGCCAGGAAACCACTGTCAGCCCTTGCTGTGCTTACTCAGACTCTGCCTCAAGCTCCCTTGCAGAGAAGGGTGTGTCATGCTCAGCCCCACTCTCCCCACAGCCACAGGTTGGGCATCCAGGCTTCCCACAGCCAGAGGGCAAGCCAGCCTGAAGAGGACAGAGTGAGCAGCATCTGACTGAAGAAAGGGGTAGCAGAAGCCACCTGTGCTGCTAGGGCAGTGAGATCACAGAGCTGGCCAGGCCTTCCCACCATTCCTACCCCCAGCTGCAGTGTAGGGCCGAAGGGCCAGAGCCAGGAGGAGCATGAGAAGACTCATTGGGAACTGGGTCAGAAGCGGTCAAAAGTCTCTCCCCACCAAGCCAGTCAAGCATATCCCTGCAGGAGCGCACCAGTTCCTGCAGCTAACCAACATGACATGCAGTTGCATTTGAATTCTTACCCCCAAAGATCAGGTGCCCACATGGAGTACACAGCCACAGTATCCAACCTCGGCACCACGGAAACATGAAGCAGACCCCATCCAACAGACAAACCACCTTACCTGCAGGGGAGTGTGCCCACAGTTCTTGCAGCAGCAATGGAAGCAGCCTGTGCAGTCATGCAGAGGCTGTGCTTGGCTGAAAAGGAAGCTGTAACCTGGGGCAATTAGAGCCCTTCTAATTAGCCACAGCTTTGCAGCCTGGAGCATCTCCAGACTGCAAGGCTCTTCCCAAGCCAACCCGGCTGTCCCCCCTCCCCAGCATCAGTGATCTGCAGCTGCAGTGGTTTGAGCTGAGTTTATTTACTGTTGGCACTGCCAGCTTCCTCCAGGAAAGCATGACAGTATTCACGGATGTGAAACTCACTGATCAATACACAATACAACACACAGTGTTGCTGCTACTGCTCTTCTCTGGACCT
Source organism: Drymodes brunneopygia (assembly GCA_013400955.1). Taxonomy (NCBI): domain Eukaryota; kingdom Metazoa; phylum Chordata; class Aves; order Passeriformes; family Petroicidae; genus Drymodes; species Drymodes brunneopygia. The sequence goes on from VZTZ01039857.1 coordinate 55,628, forward strand.
GCCCCTCTCAGCTCACAGCAGGTCTGCAAAACAGCACCCACAACAGAAGGACAAAGGCTGCCAGTGCCCCAGTCCTGGCTAAAGAATGGTGAGTAACAGCCAGGGAGGCACCCAACAGTCCAAAGAGAACCACGCCAGCAGGAAACATTCAGGATTCACACCTGAACTCAAGCCCTTTTCCCTTTTGAACATAACTGTCTCTGTAGCAGCATTTCAGTGGCTCTGTTCAGGACAGGCAGCCACTCCCATAGGAAGCAGGCCAGAGGCCACACTGAGCCCCACATCTTGTACACAGTCATTTGCCTTCTAGACACCATCCCCTTGTGATGGTGCCAACCACTAGACACACTAGCCTCCCTAGAACGGTTCTGCAAGACCAGTGCAGGTCAAGCTAGTATACTGCACAAGCCCACATGGTTACTGCCTTAATGAGCCTCCACCACGTGCTTGCCATCAAGAGCTTGCTCTAGGTTGTCCTTGGTACCAGCTCCAGCCTCAGCTGTGGAGGCAGCTGAAGTGCAGACCAGGCAGGATTTCCCCTGGCAGGACCTTTGCAGAGCAGGCTGCAAACCCACCCCGCAGTCTCTTGGCCTCTCATTGTGTGGGTGAATAGTGGATCGGGACGTGCTCTGTCTCCTTTGGGTCAGAACTGCCATCGATACTGGGTCTGGCTGCACGCTGGCTTGCGGTGACGGAGGGGACTCACTCAGCCCGGCAGATGAACCAGATCTCATTGCGGCGCTGAGGGATGCTGGGGTTTTCGTAGGAAGCCACGATGTAGGTTTCCCGCAGTACCGTGTCTGTGGGGCCCAAGAGCTCCCACAAAAGACTGATCTCCCGCAGAATTGTCTCCTCAGTGGTCATCCCATAGAAAACCCTGCAGCAAAGGGAGCAGCATAAGCAACAGAGCCAGCACATTCCCACACCCAGAGCTCCCATCCCTCTGCCCAAGGAACCACAGCAGCCCTGCAGGGAGTTTGTACATCTCTGCTGAGCTGAGGAAACACCTCTGGTCCTGGGGTCACCTGGTTATAACCCGAAGTGGTGCCCTCTCGGTGATGTGGATTTCAGGGTGCATGGGAACAGGGGGGTTTTGCTGGAACTCTCCTGGGAGATAATAGGCAGTTAGAACCTCACGCTCCAGCTCAGTCCCCTCCTTGGTCAGGTGGATTTCATTGAGCACTGGGACTGTCATGCCCAGATAGCAACCTGGAAAGAGGTAGGCAGGTAGTGAGACAGGTGTGTTAACAGCAGCAGCAGCCCTCCTCCCCCTCCAGATGGACGGTGGCAAAGCCCTCCCTCTGTGCAGCCTGCCAGCCCCTCCAGCCCCTGCCTGCACATACCTACAGAGTTCTCCTTGCAGATGTAGCGCATGAGCTTCATGAAGCTCATGGAGGTGCTCTGCTCATACATGGGCTCCCCCATTGTGACACAGGCCCACTTCCCAGCTGGGTACCACCGCTCCTCGTAGGCCGCTTCCTCGCACTGAAACAGGCCACAAACAAGCCAAGTCAGGGTCAAGCACACTGACAACACTGCAGCAGCTGGGTGCAAAACCAACACTGACAGGCAAGAAGTGGGGAGACACGAGCCTGCCAAAAGGAGAGCCCCTGCTAGGCTGTGGTTGGCAGAGCAGGACAAAAAAAGGTGAGGGCAGCTGGTATCACACGCACCTCAGACAAGGATACTTATGAGCACTGGGCAAAAGTCAGCAGAAGTCAGCAAAAGGAAAGACACAAACAAGGGACAGGGTGCAAGGTGGTCTGGAAGCTTCTGGCATGCACAAGGAATGCAGCACATCCTCAGCAAGGGGCACAGGACTTCCAGTAACTCTTTGGTCTCTGTCCAGCCTACTCACAAGGATGTTCCTGATTCCAGGCACTCAAAGGCTTCCAGTAAGGTTGATGTTGTTCTCAGGCGCAGTGCCTTTTCCCTGGAACACTGCATGCACAGAGGATAACAGAAACATTCCTGCCCAGCAGAAGGAAAAATCTGGTCGAAGAGCTCTAGCACCCAGAAGAGTTGTGAAGACTGGAATAAACCTCCTCAGATCCTTCTCCCATACCAAGAAGAGACAGGAGGAAGAAGAGACATGAACCCAGCTGTGGAATTTTGTGGGATGGGTCAAAATCTGTATTTCCAACACAGAATGTCCAGTATTCTGGACAAATCTGACACAGAAGGGGGGCAAGGGGAAATTGCATCTGGGTATGTTCATAGGTCAGCTCATGTGACCACAGGTAACATATAAACAGGGGCTGGGAAGTTGTAACCAGCATGTTTCTTCCTGCTCTCAGCTTGTTCTTCTGCCAGATCAAGGTGGTTCATGAGACAGCCTTATTCCACGGAGCTCAAGGCATCTTCCCAAATTTCTTGCTTCCACAGCTGTGCTGGCAGTGATGGAGACAGGAAGCTGTGACAAGACTCAACACTGGGTGCAGTCTCCCTGTGCTTCCACCCAAATCGGGTGTATACCCTGAAAGCCAAACCAAGGGCAGAAGGAAGGCACCAGGCCTGCTTGTGTGCACCAGTGGGATGCCAGTAAGAAGAGTGCCTCAAAACACTGGTGGCCAGCAAGCATTTGCCCTCTAGGTGGGGCCATGTCTGCCATTGTCCCACCGAGCAAAGCAGAACAGAGAAAGAGCATTTTCTAACCAAGGAAATCGCCAATCCCTGTACTCTATTTGCAGCTCTCATCTGCCACACCACCTGCAATAAACAAATCAACCCAGTCACAGCATCTGGTTGTGCCACAGCCTGATCCTTACACTAAGCACCATTGCTCTGGATGACACTTGGCCAAGAGAAATATGGAAGTTGCTTCACACAGATGCAGTAGCAACAGGTCCCTGCAATGTGAGCTAGGGAACTGAGCCCTGACTGATCTGGGGGCTGAGTGCTGATAGAGTGCAGTGCTGTAGGCGGCATAATAATTCACTTGCCTTCAAGAGGATGAGGGCTTGTAGCACTGATAGCTCAGGAGAAGCAACCGAATACTACTGGATCAGCCTGAGCCTAGCAAATGTGTCCCTAAGAGCCCCAGCTCCAAAGTCCCCTCAGCGCTGATATCAGGCAGTGGCTCTTCTCACTCAACCTCACACTACAAGAATCCTCCTCAGGCACAGATGGGATGCCAACAACAACAAAAACTCTTCAGGTCCCACAAAGTCTTGGGGCCCCATTCCTGCCTGGGACTGACACAGGCAGAGAAAAGGCCAGATTAAATCCCTGGGACCCAGAACAAGGGAAGAAGGAGTGTGGTGAAGCCCCAGTTCAGAGCTGCACAACCCACATGCTCAGACATGTTTTACAGGGAGTGCTGGACCTCAGCCCAGAAGAAATTGGTTAACCACTTCTCATATAGAGGACAAGTGACAGACGTCTTCTTGGTAGAAAGCCCAACTAGGCCTACAGAGACCCAAGAACCAGTCTGACAAGCAGTTATTTCTCAAAGCACAGAAGCACCCTTATTTGCAAGAGAGTAAGTGTGCAACTTAGCCAGCACAAAGAGAAGACCTTCATGCAGAAGATACCATGTTTAGATTGGTGGCTGTGACAAATAACAGCACATGCTCAGGTCTGACAGACAGGGACACAGGCCCTGTGTTTCCCACAGACACATCTTTATCTTGTGCCAGTTGAAATCTCCAGCTCGACCAGCCAACATAACCAGCACAAACACAAAGCCAGCAGGACTTCAAGCTATGCAACAAGGNTGGCAGAAGCTCCCGCTCTGTACCGCTGCGAAAAACTCTATGAAGGCACCGGGGCAGCGAGCGGCCAGGAGCTTCGCACCCTGCTACGGGCAGAGGGCTGGACGCACAGCACGCTGCCTGCTCCTTGCTGCTCCTCTGCAGGGGCACAGCAGCAAGAGCTGGTCTGGCCATCTCCATGGCCCAGACTGGAGCCTCTCTGCCCGACCCAATGCCTCTGGTGGAATCTGCTGTAGCCCTGCACCACCGGCTCTGGCAGTCGTCACTCTGAACACCAGCTTTCCAGCCGGTTTGTTGAGCCTCCAAAATACTGGTTTTGGTGCTGTGTGGAAGACTTGCCATCAGACATAGCCCTGAGCACTGCTCAATCCATCACAGAGGACGCTGGAGCCTTTACTCAGCAAAACCTGTGGCACAGGATTGGAGTGTGCTAACTGCCCTGTGTGGCAGTGCCAGTCTGGTGCTGCGCCAGAAGCCCCCATCATTACCACCTCCTGAGAGACCACAGAGCTGCTCCCACAGGGCATGCAGCTGTGGACCTTTGCCAGTAACCACAGACCAGTCCCGTCTCATAGGAAAGCCACCACCTCCTGCCACCAAAAGCTGTTCTGGTTTTGGTTGGGGACCAAGCAGCCTCAGAGGAAGTGGTAGCCTATTCAACACCCTCTAGAAAGGAAGTTTTACTTCCACCTGCAAGCTCAGGACAAGCAAAGCAGCTGATGTATAGGGTCTCTTACTAGCAGACCTTCCTCTCCCACTGATACTGAGCCACCTGATCCCAGCTTCAGGGAATTGCTTCTTTCCCCAGAAGGGAAAGTGAGCTTAGCACTGCTGATCCAGGTATCATGACTCCTCTGAGGAGCACTTGCACATCAGCCCTCAGTGCTGCAGGCTGTCACCGTGTCTCCTGGGTCCATATTGCCTTTAGTGCCCCAGGAACAAGAACTGTATCACAAGATAGCCAGGAAACCACTGTCAGCCCTTGCTGTGCTTACTCAGACTCTGCCTCAAGCTCCCTTGCAGAGAAGGGTGTGTCATGCTCAGCCCCACTCTCCCCACAGCCACAGGTTGGGCATCCAGGCTTCCCACAGCCAGAGGGCAAGCCAGCCTGAAGAGGACAGAGTGAGCAGCATCTGACTGAAGAAAGGGGTAGCAGAAGCCACCTGTGCTGCTAGGGCAGTGAGATCACAGAGCTGGCCAGGCCTTCCCACCATTCCTACCCCCAGCTGCAGTGTAGGGCCGAAGGGCCAGAGCCAGGAGGAGCATGAGAAGACTCATTGGGAACTGGGTCAGAAGCGGTCAAAAGTCTCTCCCCACCAAGCCAGTCAAGCATATCCCTGCAGGAGCGCACCAGTTCCTGCAGCTAACCAACATGACATGCAGTTGCATTTGAATTCTTACCCCCAAAGATCAGGTGCCCACATGGAGTACACAGCCACAGTATCCAACCTCGGCACCACGGAAACATGAAGCAGACCCCATCCAACAGACAAACCACCTTACCTGCAGGGGAGTGTGCCCACAGTTCTTGCAGCAGCAATGGAAGCAGCCTGTGCAGTCATGCAGAGGCTGTGCTTGGCTGAAAAGGAAGCTGTAACCTGGGGCAATTAGAGCCCTTCTAATTAGCCACAGCTTTGCAGCCTGGAGCATCTCCAGACTGCAAGGCTCTTCCCAAGCCAACCCGGCTGTCCCCCCTCCCCAGCATCAGTGATCTGCAGCTGCAGTGGTTTGAGCTGAGTTTATTTACTGTTGGCACTGCCAGCTTCCTCCAGGAAAGCATGACAGTATTCACGGATGTGAAACTCACTGATCAATACACAATACAACACACAGTGTTGCTGCTACTGCTCTTCTCTGGACCTGCCCCTCTCAGCTCACAGCAGGTCTGCAAAACAGCACCCACAACAGAAGGACAAAGGCTGCCAGTGCCCCAGTCCTGGCTAAAGAATGGTGAGTAACAGCCAGGGAGGCACCCAACAGTCCAAAGAGAACCACGCCAGCAGGAAACATTCAGGATTCACACCTGAACTCAAGCCCTTTTCCCTTTTGAACATAACTGTCTCTGTAGCAGCATTTCAGTGGCTCTGTTCAGGACAGGCAGCCACTCCCATAGGAAGCAGGCCAGAGGCCACACTGAGCCCCACATCTTGTACACAGTCATTTGCCTTCTAGACACCATCCCCTTGTGATGGTGCCAACCACTAGACACACTAGCCTCCCTAGAACGGTTCTGCAAGACCAGTGCAGGTCAAGCTAGTATACTGCACAAGCCCACATGGTTACTGCCTTAATGAGCCTCCACCACGTGCTTGCCATCAAGAGCTTGCTCTAGGTTGTCCTTGGTACCAGCTCCAGCCTCAGCTGTGGAGGCAGCTGAAGTGCAGACCAGGCAGGATTTCCCCTGGCAGGACCTTTGCAGAGCAGGCTGCAAACCCACCCCGCAGTCTCTTGGCCTCTCATTGTGTGGGTGAATAGTGGATCGGGACGTGCTCTGTCTCCTTTGGGTCAGAACTGCCATCGATACTGGGTCTGGCTGCACGCTGGCTTGCGGTGACGGAGGGGACTCACTCAGCCCGGCAGATGAACCAGATCTCATTGCGGCGCTGAGGGATGCTGGGGTTTTCGTAGGAAGCCACGATGTAGGTTTCCCGCAGTACCGTGTCTGTGGGGCCCAAGAGCTCCCACAAAAGACTGATCTCCCGCAGAATTGTCTCCTCAGTGGTCATCCCATAGAAAACCCTGCAGCAAAGGGAGCAGCATAAGCAACAGAGCCAGCACATTCCCACACCCAGAGCTCCCATCCCTCTGCCCAAGGAACCACAGCAGCCCTGCAGGGAGTTTGTACATCTCTGCTGAGCTGAGGAAACACCTCTGGTCCTGGGGTCACCTGGTTATAACCCGAAGTGGTGCCCTCTCGGTGATGTGGATTTCAGGGTGCATGGGAACAGGGGGGTTTTGCTGGAACTCTCCTGGGAGATAATAGGCAGTTAGAACCTCACGCTCCAGCTCAGTCCCCTCCTTGGTCAGGTGGATTTCATTGAGCACTGGGACTGTCATGCCCAGATAGCAACCTGGAAAGAGGTAGGCAGGTAGTGAGACAGGTGTGTTAACAGCAGCAGCAGCCCTCCTCCCCCTCCAGATGGACGGTGGCAAAGCCCTCCCTCTGTGCAGCCTGCCAGCCCCTCCAGCCCCTGCCTGCACATACCTACAGAGTTCTCCTTGCAGATGTAGCGCATGAGCTTCATGAAGCTCATGGAGGTGCTCTGCTCATACATGGGCTCCCCCATTGTGACACAGGCCCACTTCCCAGCTGGGTACCACCGCTCCTCGTAGGCCGCTTCCTCGCACTGAAACAGGCCACAAACAAGCCAAGTCAGGGTCAAGCACACTGACAACACTGCAGCAGCTGGGTGCAAAACCAACACTGACAGGCAAGAAGTGGGGAGACACGAGCCTGCCAAAAGGAGAGCCCCTGCTAGGCTGTGGTTGGCAGAGCAGGACAAAAAAAGGTGAGGGCAGCTGGTATCACACGCACCTCAGACAAGGATACTTATGAGCACTGGGCAAAAGTCAGCAGAAGTCAGCAAAAGGAAAGACACAAACAAGGGACAGGGTGCAAGGTGGTCTGGAAGCTTCTGGCATGCACAAGGAATGCAGCACATCCTCAGCAAGGGGCACAGGACTTCCAGTAACTCTTTGGTCTCTGTCCAGCCTACTCACAAGGATGTTCCTGATTCCAGGCACTCAAAGGCTTCCAGTAAGGTTGATGTTGTTCTCAGGCGCAGTGCCTTTTCCCTGGAACACTGCATGCACAGAGGATAACAGAAACATTCCTGCCCAGCAGAAGGAAAAATCTGGTCGAAGAGCTCTAGCACCCAGAAGAGTTGTGAAGACTGGAATAAACCTCCTCAGATCCTTCTCCCATACCAAGAAGAGACAGGAGGAAGAAGAGACATGAACCCAGCTGTGGAATTTTGTGGGATGGGTCAAAATCTGTATTTCCAACACAGAATGTCCAGTATTCTGGACAAATCTGACACAGAAGGGGGGCAAGGGGAAATTGCATCTGGGTATGTTCATAGGTCAGCTCATGTGACCACAGGTAACATATAAACAGGGGCTGGGAAGTTGTAACCAGCATGTTTCTTCCTGCTCTCAGCTTGTTCTTCTGCCAGATCAAGGTGGTTCATGAGACAGCCTTATTCCACGGAGCTCAAGGCATCTTCCCAAATTTCTTGCTTCCACAGCTGTGCTGGCAGTGATGGAGACAGGAAGCTGTGACAAGACTCAACACTGGGTGCAGTCTCCCTGTGCTTCCACCCAAATCGGGTGTATACCCTGAAAGCCAAACCAAGGGCAGAAGGAAGGCACCAGGCCTGCTTGTGTGCACCAGTGGGATGCCAGTAAGAAGAGTGCCTCAAAACACTGGTGGCCAGCAAGCATTTGCCCTCTAGGTGGGGCCATGTCTGCCATTGTCCCACCGAGCAAAGCAGAACAGAGAAAGAGCATTTTCTAACCAAGGAAATCGCCAATCCCTGTACTCTATTTGCAGCTCTCATCTGCCACACCACCTGCAATAAACAAATCAACCCAGTCACAGCATCTGGTTGTGCCACAGCCTGATCCTTACACTAAGCACCATTGCTCTGGATGACACTTGGCCAAGAGAAATATGGAAGTTGCTTCACACAGATGCAGTAGCAACAGGTCCCTGCAATGTGAGCTAGGGAACTGAGCCCTGACTGATCTGGGGGCTGAGTGCTGATAGAGTGCAGTGCTGTAGGCGGCATAATAATTCACTTGCCTTCAAGAGGATGAGGGCTTGTAGCACTGATAGCTCAGGAGAAGCAACCGAATACTACTGGATCAGCCTGAGCCTAGCAAATGTGTCCCTAAGAGCCCCAGCTCCAAAGTCCCCTCAGCGCTGATATCAGGCAGTGGCTCTTCTCACTCAACCTCACACTACAAGAATCCTCCTCAGGCACAGATGGGATGCCAACAACAACAAAAACTCTTCAGGTCCCACAAAGTCTTGGGGCCCCATTCCTGCCTGGGACTGACACAGGCAGAGAAAAGGCCAGATTAAATCCCTGGGACCCAGAACAAGGGAAGAAGGAGTGTGGTGAAGCCCCAGTTCAGAGCTGCACAACCCACATGCTCAGACATGTTTTACAGGGAGTGCTGGACCTCAGCCCAGAAGAAATTGGTTAACCACTTCTCATATAGAGGACAAGTGACAGACGTCTTCTTGGTAGAAAGCCCAACTAGGCCTACAGAGACCCAAGAACCAGTCTGACAAGCAGTTATTTCTCAAAGCACAGAAGCACCCTTATTTGCAAGAGAGTAAGTGTGCAACTTAGCCAGCACAAAGAGAAGACCTTCATGCAGAAGATACCATGTTTAGATTGGTGGCTGTGACAAATAACAGCACATGCTCAGGTCTGACAGACAGGGACACAGGCCCTGTGTTTCCCACAGACACATCTTTATCTTGTGCCAGTTGAAATCTCCAGCTCGACCAGCCAACATAACCAGCACAAACACAAAGCCAGCAGGACTTCAAGCTATGCAACAAGGTGTTTGGAGAACGGCAGGGAGCAGGCTCTGAACTGAAAGTTCACTTTCTTATATGAGCCCACCCTAGCAGGAAGATAGGCTGGTAAAGGAGGCAGGTAGCAGTCAGAAGACCAGAGAAAGCAGCACGCCTTGTCCAATTTTAAAGTAAAGGCCGGGAAGCTGAGCATTGCCATTACTCTACACAGGAGGAGGTGCAGGAGCGACAGAATACTGCACCGATCCACAGGTACCATGCCGGCCGCGGTGCTGCAGGAACCCCGGCGAGGCTGGTACGCGCAAGCCGACACGAGGCACCTTCCTTGCCAGGGAGAGGCTCTTCCTACCCCTCGGGCTGGCGGCAGCACCCGCGGCAGCCTCGCCACGGCCGGGCCGCGGGCGAGAAGCCGGGCATGCGGAGAGGGTCAGGCCTCACCTTCCCGTGCTGCGAGAGGGACACGTATGGCACGGGCTCGCGAGCCTGGCTGTGCCGGGCCATCTGGGCGATCGGGCCTGCCATGTCTGCAAGGCAAAGCACACGAGAGACGAGGCTCGCCCCGGCCGCGGCGCAGAAAGAGTCCCGGTCAGTGCCGTCAGCGCCGGCAGGCCCGGCTCTCACCTCGGGGCAGGCTCACTCGGTGCGTGCTGGCCACGGCCTCCCAATGGGCGAACAGCCGTGCCTGCCCCTCCTGGTCGTCCTCGCTATCGCTGCCATCCCCGTCGGCAGCTGCGGGCTCCTCGCCCAGCCCCTCCAGCTCCTCCAGCGTGATCCGCGCCATCGCGTCCGCCCGGAACGGGACGCGGACCACTCCGGGGCGGCCCAGAACAACGGAGAGCGCCCCCTGGCGCTCCGGCGGACCATATCGCAGCTGTTTCCCCCCTCCTCCCCCGGCAGGCGGCGCCCTCCCCCGTCCCCCCGCCCCGTCCCCCTCAGACCGAGCCGCGGTCGTTTCTAGGGTGGGTTTTATTTAATAAAATAAAGTACAGCGATCATCCGGCGGGGGACCGGCGTCCCGGGGGCATGGGGCACTCCCGCCGCTGCCCCGGCCCGGGGACAGCCCCTCTCCCTGGGCTGGCGATTCTACCTGGCGAGCGTGTGTGACCGGTACCGAGCATGCGGCCACCAGAGCTGCGGACCCTGGTGAGCGGCAGAGGAGCATGCGGGCGGGCTGCGGTGCTCGAACTAGCTAGGGACCCCCGGGGGAGGCCGGGCTGGGCAGGCAGACGGTGGCACGAGAACCGGTGATGGGGAGAACAGAGTAGGTGGTGTGGGGAGGTGCCGGGTGCTGCCCCGTGCAGTGCGAAGCCAGGGTGCCCAGCAGCGGAGCAGCCAGCTCAGTTGGAGGAGAGCAGGGAGCTGTGGGAAGACAGGTCCATGCTGCTGGCGCTCAGGCCTCTGCTCTCTGCACGGAGGCCTTGGGTGCCCTGGAAAAAATACAGTGCCCATGAGGTACCCACAATCCACCCCCATGCCCCAAAGCTGCTACCCCAACTCCTCCACCCCTTGCCCTGCAAGCCAGGATGGCCCTGGGGCTGCTGTCACACACAGTAGTGTTGCCTTTGCTCCCACTCCGTGGCTGAGCTTTTCAGAGAGAGGTGAGTACACTTCAGATTTGGAATACTGACCTCAGACAAGGGGCTACGAGCTCAGGGGTTCTCAGCACTGCACCTGGGACCACTGTTATGCCCCTCACCCCCTGTGCTGCTAGCCACACAGCCCCCAGCCTCATGTGCATTCCTGTACCAGCCCCACCATTCACACCATGCTTACCTCAAACGAAGCATCACTAGACTTGTGCAGGTAATTTAAGGACGCAGCTCGTTTCATGCTACAAGAAAGCAGAGGAGAGCAGATGTGATCGTGCAGGGAGTGGTCAGATCCAGACACACAAGGTGGCAGGGCCCCCACCTGCCCTGTAAGGCAGCCTGACCCTTGCACGTACCTGGTGTTCCTGGGCTCCAGGGGACCATTGCCCTGCAGTTTCTTGACCAACATCTCACTGCTCCTCCGTATCACATCCCGGATTTTTCCCAGAGAGCTGCTGCGCTGGAGAGTGCCACTGCCATCCTGGACACAGAGACACAAGCCAGGGTGATGGCTGAGTGGCACCGATTGGGCTCTGGCATGCTGCTGATGAGTGGCTGGAACTGGCTCCAAACATCCTCTTGCCCACTTGTACTGAGAATTTAGCCCTGGCCCAAAGCAGGCTTACTGCTCACTACACAGCTTCCCCTCACTGGGTTCTCCACAGGACATGATGACCATGGAGTCAGGGATCCCTGCTGCTATTGTCTGGCTCATCCAGCCTGATACTCCCTCCTGCCCAGTGCAAGCTCCAGACCCAGACAGGCTGCTGACTGCCCAGGCCACCAGCACAAATGGCACTGGCATCCGCACAGTCCTGCTCGAACATGACACAGTTCCAACACCTGCAATGGCTCAGGCAGCAACTACCAAGGAGGTTCCAGTGGCTAGAGAGGCAACAAGTCCTGATGTGAGTCCTAAGATTAGGGATACTTTTGTCAGGCCAGGACATGCTGCTGGCACTTTCAAGGACTCTCTCTTCATTTGCTGCTGGCTGGAAACCATCCTGATCCTCCCCCTCCCCTTGCCCTTCTTCACCACACCATCACCATTCCTCCCCTCTGTCCAGCACTCATACTGATGCACACCCTGGTCTTGCAGGCTCATTCACATCATGCAAGACCATTTAACATTGCACACACAACCTTGTCCCATGTCTAACAGATCCAAGACAATTAGCTTTGAGCTTTTGGAGCAATTCAAGCAGCTCCATTGGGGATGCATTCATTTGGCTGCACCAGCACTGTGTTGCCAAGCAGGCACCACTACTCCTAGGCCCCCCAGCTTCAGTTGCATGCAGCCCTACCAGCTGCCCTGGGGGTGGCACGTTGCAGGTGGTTTTTTTATGTCTGCCTGCTTTTTCTGAAGACTAAAGCCAGCCTGAAATCTTGATCCCTAGCCTATTTCCCCCCACATGCCTCCAAAAGTCCCCCATACTCAGCAAGGCACTCTCAGCCGTTGACAGGCTCTAGCTCACTTTCTGCACTTTGCTCCATATGCATGTGAGGGAGCCACTTTGAAGAACTCCAAATGACCAAAATGTCTTGTGACTCAAGCTAGCCGCAGCAATTACCTCAGCACTGTCCAAGCAGCTCTGCAGGTGGGCAGGGTCTCTGCCTTAGGCCAGTCACCCCCTTGTGCTGACCATTACAGATTGTGGCCCTGGGGAAGGCTTTTCCAGCACTTCTCTGCTCTGATTACCCAAAGCTGATCCAGCCCTAGACTGTTCTCTAACAGCTGACCAGGACTTTTCCTACCAAGCAACCTTTCTCCTGGTATTCATCTCATCCCTTCTTGGATAAAACAAGTGCACTGAATCTCTTCACTTTCTCATTGGGATAGGGGTTTTTCAAGTTGAGAGCCATGTGTTGCTGCTGCAAAGGAACCCACTCACCAGAAATGCAGAGAGCACCCAAAGCAGCAAAGTAAACAATTCAATTCCTGCACAAGGCATCCTGGGCAGGTTTTGGATGAGCTGAACATCAGCATGTAGTATCAGCAAAGATGGGGAGGTGTCTTTTGCCTCTCCACAAGACTTACACTGGGTCACCACTCTCCCTGCAGCGTACTGCTATGCCAGGCACTGGTGCTTTTCCCAGGGCACACATGCCAGGGGTAGAAGAGGGAACACAGCTGGGACAAGGGGAGCAGGATCAGACCAGGAAGTATGCTCTTGTTTCAGGGCTGGAGGATGGAGCCACATTTTCCTAGCTGCAGTGATGCAGACTGACTGCAGACCAACACCAGAACCAAATACTGCTGCATGCTGGGTTAAAAATAGGCTCTCTTCTCCCCCTACTCCCTTTTCTGATGGGTTATTTTTAACCCAGAACATTCATGGGCTTGGTTTGCCGCAGAGCCCCCACCCCATTGCACCCACCAGGATGAGAGCATTAAAAAAAAAAAAAAAAAAA
>VZTZ01039857.1:68901-90831 GCA_013400955.1 Drymodes brunneopygia
AAAAAAAAGCAGCTCCACCACTGAGCTCCTCTCCACCACATGCTCCCACCCTGCCTAATGCATGGAGGCAGAGGACGGGCAGGATTTGGCAGCATATGGAGCTCAGCACTGAGGGACACAATGGAGTATACCTTTGGCTAAACAGAAATGCCTGTTGGGGAAGGTCCAAGCTCAGATGCCCCAGGGCAGCCCTGCCACACACCATTACAGAGCTGAGGTTAGCAGCAACTCCAATTTGGAGAACAGGGAAAAGCACACTGGAGCTGGGTCCTCCATCTCCAATGCTCAGCCTGGGAGGGGTGCCCTGGCAGCAGCACATGCCGCTTTACACACACAGACAGACACCAAGCACCCCCACACCTGCTCCAGCAGCATTTGCACCCACCACCCCAGGGCTGACCGACGCTGGCCTACAGAGCATGGAAAGAAGCACAGGGCAGCGATTTGGGTCAGTCTACCTTTAATTAGAGGTATGGTTGTTACAGCACCAGGTCCAGGACATGGCAAAGCACAGGGGCAGGTGGCCCTCAGGTCCAAACACACCCTGCACTGGGAACTCACCACTTTCCAGAAGCATGGAGCAGCACTGGGACTGAGAGGGAGGGTAGGTACAGCCCTGCGGCACTCAGTCCTGAGCTCCACACCCCATGGTCCTGAGGACAAGCTTCCTTTTAGTATGCACAAGCTCCCAGGGGAGCAGCATGCATGTACCCCAAGGCCTCTGCACCACCACAGGAAAGCCAGTCCCAGACAGACACAGGCATATTTAGTACCACAACCTGCCAGATGACTAGCATAAAGAAAGGATCTAGCTAAATAAATAAGGAGGAGCTCTGTGCTGGCCCCTGGGCTCTGTCCTGCTGCCTGCAGCCTCCCCAGCTTTCTTCCCAGACAGGAGGGCCAGGGAGGTTCACTTCCTATAGAAGGTGGAATGAGGGTGTACACTCAAAGAGGTCTGGCCTTGAGACACATTCCATGTCCCAATAATAACAGCACCAGACCCTGTGAAGGCCTGAAGCCATTAGAGGCACTGAGCCACCCCTACAGCCCCTCAGGGTCAGCACTGTGACCCTCTTAGTAACAGGGTTACAGATTTCCCATCCACTTGGATAGGGACAGCCAGACTGCAGTCAGCCTCAGAGACCTGTGAGTAATCCAGCCCCTTGCCCTGCAGGAACCTCCCTCAAGCCATGCCAACTGCTCCCACATGCTCAAAGCACCTGCAGCCCTAGCTCTCTGCTTCCTCACATCCATCTTTGCACCTTCTTTTTCTTCCAATCACTCTGCTCCAACCCAGGCCATTCCTCATCTCAGCCACTTCTAATGGTCTGGGGTCTGGCCCTTGCAAAAAAGTTCTCCTTTCCTCCTACCCCTCCTCTGCTTTCAAGGAACAGCAAACAACTTCACCTCCATTTCTCCCACCAGCCACCCCTAAGAACCCTGTACCAATCGGGGGCTGATTCACCCCTTAATTCCAGATAAGGAACCTGGCTATAACATCCAGTCAGGAGTTCTCAGCCAAACATGCTTGTGCTGGCCAGTCCCTGTTCCTGTACATAGTCCTTGGCTGTTGCCCCCTCACCTCGTCTTGGATGTACAGTAACTCTATGGGCTGCCCTACACTCCTGTGCCCCTACAGAGAGACCCATACACTGCTCCTGGGTTACAGAGCTCAGCAGGGAAGAGGGTAGCAAGATGGGGACTGCCCTGTGCTGCAGGGAGAGCCCATCTCACTGGGGACCACCACAGGTTTTCTACAAGGCACTAATATCAGCTAAGCCTACAGGGAACAAAGCAACTGGGCACATGACAGCCCTGCCTCGGCCAGGCTTCACTGTCCCACAACAGTCCTCCATCTTTGTGCCTCTGTAGAGATGGAGGGAACAAGCTAGGAGGGCTGAGGATGTCTAGTGACAATGGAGTCGGCAAGCCTGGAGTGAAGGCAATCCCCCGCAGGTCTGGGCCCCAGGGACATGCAAGGGCAGGCCAGGGGTGAGGACACGCAAGAGGACGGTGGCCCATCACCCTGGCCTGGGGGAGCTGGCAGCTCCTCGCAGATTCTTCCTGCTCTTGCTGGCCACAGGACTGGCGCTGGGCCATGCGGCCAGGCACTCCTCTGCAGGTGTCGCGGTGCCCTCGCGCGCCAGGAGGGTTGGGGGACTGGCGTGGAGTTCTCGCCGAGGAAGGAGGGATGATGTGGAGGAAAAGTCGGAGGATACAACACAAACATCCAGGTGACTGTGGTGGAAGGGAAAGAGGGAGTCTCGGGAGGCATTTAAGCCTAGTGCACAGAGAGGAGAAAGACACAATTTACAAGGCTGTGAGGTTGTAGGTTGCCTAGGGAGCAGGTGGGACAAGACACAGGCCACATCTGTGGCAGGGACAGATACATCTGAGGCTGAAACTGCGGCCTCACTTGTTTGCTAGTGGGCTTAGCGGGCTGGCAGGAATGGCTTAGCTCAGGGAGGAACAGCTTGGGTCTCCTGCTCCAAGGGCTCCCTGCTCCTGGGCCTTGGGTACCTGCCAAGGCCTCTGCACCTCGGAGTTGGTGCCATCTCCCTGTTCTCACATCCCAATTACCTGGGCAGCACGCAGCTGGCCCAGGCCTGGGGTGCTTCCAGAGCTACCTATGGGCCCAGGGCACCCTGGGGGCTCCCACAGCCCTGCCTGCAGCAGAGGACAGCTAAGGGAGGGCAGCAGAGGCTGCTTTAAGGCAGCACATCCAAGGTCTCTGGAAGACAAGGGGCCGTGACAGACAGAGCAGCGGGAGCTGCCTCAGCCTCCTTTTGCAGTGAGCTTCAGTACAGTGCAGGGCTGCTGTCTCAGAAGACAAGACTGGCTATGTGTGCAGCAGGCTGGAAAAGGAATCATGTGGCAGCAACTGTGACCCTCAGGGTGCTGGGCTAGTCCTCAAATCTTCTAATTACAGTTGTCTGAGTCAGGGAAGCTCTACTAAGACCCCTGGGGAAAGGCAAGGGACTATTCCCCTTGTCTGGGACTGGCTGTGGGAGAGGGTGGCACTGCCTACTTGCCTTAGGATGATCAGCTCAGAGACCATCAGGAAGGTCTCCCACCCCATCACCAGTGCAAAGAGATCACCCAACACCAAGCACAGTCAGGAGGAGCTGCAGAGAGACAGCAGCTAGCATAGGGACCAGGTAATTCTAAGCCAAAACAGTAGCCCTCCCTCTGTGCTTGTCTACCCCCTTACTAAGGGTGAGTGCAGGGGTCTAGAGTTGGTGCCTTGCCTTAGCTAAGACCCTCTTTGGTCCTGATGCCAAGACCTGGGGCAAAGGACAGCTTTGCATCTGTTAAAGCTGCTGGGCCCACTTGAAGGTCTGTTTTCCAGGTCCCCCTCAGCCACCTCCAGTGTACAATCCACAATCAAGAGAGCCAGCAGGCTTCAGGCTTTGGGTGTTGAAGGGCTGTCATGGCAACAGGGAAGAAAGAAGAGGAAGGGAGGGAGCTCATGCACGTGAGGATAGAGCAGAGTCAGGTGGGGAAGGGTTAGTGACAGCAGATGTGAGGGGGCAGTGAAGGACTCTGTGTGCTCAGTGTCTTCCCTGTGCCAGGCTGCAACAACCCCAGCTACTCTGTGCTCTCAGTCAGAGTTTGCAGAAGGAATGTAAGCATTAACAGCTCTAGCAGCCCTTGAGCCAAGCACCCACCAGCACCATGCTCACTTGTTGCCTCTTCTCCATCCTCCTGCTTGCAGGAGACAAAAGGCACCTGTTCCAGACCTGGACCACTACCTTTCTCCAAACTCAGTGCTAGTGACCAAAGTCACCCTCAGCCTCAGAGCAAGCCTAGACAGGTTCAGGTTGCCGTGTCTGTGCCTCAGCTAACACCAGTCTCTTGCCTCCACTGGTCAGTCCAGCATGCTATCCTGCAAAGACCTGCCTTTTATCACCTCTGCTTGGCCAGAGCCTGCCAAGGGCACGAGACCAGGAGAGTGTGACAGCAAAGATGCTGGCTAGAGACTATTCCTGTGCCCTGCAGTCAGTCAGTCAGACACAGACACACCAGGCGTATCACACACACACAACCCTGCCCAGGCTCAGCATCATCAGTGGCACAGTGCAGGACAGACAGCCATATGGCTCTCACAGGCTGGGTGAGCCCGAGATGGGGCTGATGCTCTCAGCCAGGGCCTCCAGAGAGGAGCAACAGGGAGAGATGTTAATAAGGTTACAAGCCTAAGATTAAGGGCAGACCAGGACCAGCTCATGCTGTGCACTGCCAGGGCCTGGCAGCTCCCTGAAAGCAGGAACCCTCAGCTGGGAATATCTGTTCTGTACACCAGAAGCCAGACCCAGACACACACCTTTGTGAGCTGGCTGGCTCATGCCGAGAAAGGGGAAGGAAATGTGCAGGGAATGAATGGAGGCAGACAAGGATGCCACGACAGGCCACGCGGGGACAGCCCTCAGCCAGGCTGTCCCTTCCCTCTGGCAGCCGGCTGAGGCCATTCTTGATGGTGTCTTGTACTTACCCCGCTCCATTCCACGCCCATACTCACTTCCTCGCTACCGTCTGTGGCATTCTCGTACTTGACGCTGCCTCCCAGGCTCCGACGTCTCTCTGTGCCATCCCCCTCCTTCAGGATCTCCACCACCTTCGTCTGGTTGATTGGGTCAATGCCCTGCAAGTAGGAAAGGATAAAGAACAGTGTTTTGTCTTCCTGTGCTCCTTCCCTCTAGAGATCACTGTGCCATCACTAAGCTTGATTCCTGTTCCCTCTCTTGGCTATTGCCCCATCACGGCCAAAACTGTCCAGCACAACCAGGATGGAGCCAAATGCCATCCTGCACTTAGCAGTCTGTGTTTCAACTCCCAGCTCAATGAGTCCCCATATGGCCATAACCAACCCTGTAGAACAAGGGCTTGCTACTCCAAAGCTGGCAGCTTTTTTCCTTCACATTTTCAAGTGTGAAAGATTCAGCTGTCCTTCAGTCTTTTGTGCTAGGTGCTTACAGCACCTAAATTTATTAATTGAGGATTGAGAGGAGTTTAAGGCGAGAGGTATTCTAAGAAATTTCAGGTATTTTTTGCCTCTGGACAAAAAAATTAGTGTGAAGAAAACATCCCAGTAAGTGTAGTTCTCCCCAGTAGCTGACAAAGCCCAGTAACCTGCCTTAACCCAGCTGCAGTATTTCTGCATTCAGTGAGCCATACTTTCCCCACACAGACATCTGCTCCATCCATGCACACATGCACCACCCCACACACGTGTGTACCTCTGCACAGATGTATCCCCAACAACCAAGGCCCTCCGGTGTCATGAGAATGTAAACCAAGAACATCAGAGAGGCCCAGGAGAGTTCCTTGCCACACTTTAACCAAAGGCAGTGCCATAATGTGCCACCCCAAGCCCCGCAATGCCCCCCACGCCAGGGAAGGTCCCTCTGGGGTTACCTGTCGCCGGGAGCGAACTGCGCACTCCTCCAAGGTCTCAGCTGCCTCCAGCTTGCCCTGGCGCCGGTACAGCGCACCCAGGTTCCTCAGAGTGGTGTTCACAGTTGGGCTACGGTAACAGAGGGGAGGTGAGGAGGAGCCAAGGGGTCACCCCTCCGCAGTCCACAGTTGCCCACAAACCAACTCTTACCTGCTGACTTTACAGGCCTTGTACCAGCCACCATACTCAGCATAGGGAGCGCTGTCTCTGTGCTTGCTCTACAGGGTGAGGAGAGACGAGAGCTGCTAGTTCCATACCTACTGCCCTGCTCAGGCCTGTGCTCTCCCACTGGATGTCTGGGTCAGACCCCAGGCTGCACCCCTGCACCAGCCCAACCTTTGGAAACACTATATGCAAATGCAGTGATGAATCCTAGCAGGTTCTTGGTAGGAAAGTTAAGATCATGTTTGCTGCAACAGATTTGGGCCACAAGCAGAAGTGACATCCTAGTTCCGGGAAGGAGCATAATCCCACCCCCTTAACCCCTTCCATGGTACTAAAGGCAGCAGGAATAACACAGCCCATTCTCATGGCATAATGGAGGGCATGACACCCCAACCAACATGCAAAAGGGAGACAAAACTCCACAGGCATGCCAGTCACCATGGGCACTAAATCCCTTGGCCAGGACAAGCAAAGGAATCACTCAGCCACATCCCAGCCTTTGGCCTACAAGGTCAGGCTTGCCCCACAGCAGCTCAGCCCAGTTAGCTGTCCCCTCCCCATGTCCAGTCTCTGTACCCCAAAGCTGACTGGTTGGCCCTGTCCCAGCCAGATGCAAACAGGCTGCTGACCAGAGCAACAGCACAGGGGGCAGAGCTTGATGCTCAGGGAGGAAGATATGGACAACCCACACTGCAGGGCAGCAGCTGCTAGCCTTGGGTCCGTGGGACCGTGGCACCAAGCAGGTGCAGGAAGCCACTGCTCCACAGCATGAATTACCCTCTAGACCAGAAGAAACTGCCTCCATGGGGACCATTTTTCTCACTCAGTCCCACAGCACTTCTCAGCTCTTTATCCCACATGCCATAGTCTCCCTGTGCTGTAGGCACATGTGGTTTTCTTCACACCACAGCCTATACAGCTTGGGCAGGCACCAGGGACAGGGGAGTTCAGGACTCAGTAAATCTCTGAAGCTTCTGTAGAGGCAGCCCTAAAGGGTATCTGAATCTGATAAGAAAGGTGTCAGATCCTCTGGGGCAGACAAAGCGCTGAAGGCCAGAGCTGCCAGCTGTGCCCAAGGGAGGCATGAGGTAGCCTCCCTCTGCTGCCAGGAAACAGGTGCAAGGGACAAAAGCAGTCAAACTCTGTCAGAGGAACAGAGGAATTTCATCCATTTTAAGAGGATAGGGAAACAGCACAAGGCAGAGCACATCAGCCCTAGCTCCTGGGCCAGCAGTATGAGCAGGTCTGTGACTACTGCTGCTGCCTGGACAGGAATGCCAACCCTGCTTTGCCATGGGGCACAGGCACAGCCGCCTTGGGGACAGGAGTCTCAGAGTCAGGGAAAGAGGCTTAGCCTTTGCCTAAGGCTCATATGTAAAATGAATCTCTTACTGCAACTGTGAGTCTCTGAGCCTGCTCTCTTGTCCCATGGCAGAGCTTGCATTATTTGGAGCATAGCTCCCTACTACAGCTACATTTTACCCCTAAATTCTCCAAAGATACCATCACAAGAGTCTCAATCCCAGAAGGGGCAAGGGGAACCCAGTCTCTACTCCAGCTTGGACTTCTCCAGGATGGTGCTGCAGCAAGTGCAGATTGTTTGCAACAGAGCCTTCACAGTACAGCAACCAGAGCAGTGTAAAGCTGAGCAGCGCCCTGCACTGGAAGCCACGCAGAGCAGTTCAATGGGAAGGCACAGGATGCTGTGGGAAGCACCTACCAGTGCCCTGCTTTCAGGACTGACAGGATGGGACTTGTCAGTCACTCAGTCAAGCCTGCCAGACTGTTGCCTGAACCTGTAGGGTTTGGGCCAGCTCTGAGGGCAAAGGAAAAGGAGAGTCCCACTGCAGGTAGAGGACTAGATCAGAACCTTTCATTCTGCTGCTTCACCCACCTGCCAAAAAACAGAGGGGGCCTTACATTTGGCAAAAGCGAAGACATGATTGCTGCGTTTACTGACCACAGAGCAGGGCATGGGCTGCAGGAACAACAGTAGATTTGCCTTTCAGCCTAGTCCAAAGCAAACACAGTCCATTTCTATCCTCTTTCAGAGGCCAGCTAGGGCCCGCCCTGTGAAGAGATCTTTTACAGACATGGCTCCATTTCCTAAGCAAGGTGACAGCAGCAGCTTCTTCCTGACCTCCATTTTTCTCTAGATAGCCTTAGAGCTGCTTCAGAAGCCAGTTATGCTCTGGGTACTGGCAGCTCTTCAGAATAGAGTGCCAAGGCCTTGCAGCACAACCCTCTGCTATCTACCATCTTCCATCATCTGTATGCCCAAGAGGGATCAATCACTAACAGAGAGATAGCACACAGCCATGGATGAGAGGTTGAACAGCCCTGCCCAAGGAAAAATACCCTGCTCTCTAATGGGCCTTCCCTCCCTGTTGCCCCAGGGAGCAGCACCGCAGTACTCCCCTCTCTAGATACTTCCTTGCCTTGGCATCTTTACAGATTGCAGCTTCTCCAAGAAGGAAGAGATAACAGATAGGCTGTGACACGAGAAGATCAAACCCCCTGGGACAAGACTCACCTTGCTCATCTCCTCTCTCTCCTCTGCATGCATCCAGATTGGCTTGTGCTCGTCTGTGTGAGGAAGAATGCAAAACAGGTCCACTCACCATTCCAGGTTGTTGTTTGCCTCCTGTACAGCTCAGCACTCTGTCACCTCATCAGAGAGAAGTGACAACGCTTCCAGATCCCCAGGGTCCCTCGCCCAGAGTCCCAAGAAAGGCAACCAACACTGCAAAGGCAGGACAGGGGAAGGAAAGAACAAGTCCTCCCAGCAGAAATACATGTGCCAGGTGCACAGGAGAAACTTCAGCCTATGCCTCTGAATGATTGTGCCATTTACTATTCCCAACCCTGTAAAGACTGGGTTGAGACTTCTGAGAGAAGAGGGGGAACATGTAACACACTAGAATGGCAGCATCTCAAGGGCTGCCCAAAGCAGGGGCCCTGCCAAGGCATCCCATCCCTCAGTCTGGGCAACACCAGAACCAGACAAATGTAGAGTGCGAGCCAGGAAACCCCTCCCCAGCCCCAATGGCTTCTGCTGTACAAACCATCCACAGAGCCAAACTCCTTCACGTGAGCACGGGTAAGGATCTCCTTATACAGCACCTCTGCATCTTTGTATTTGCCTTGCTTCAGGTAACAGGAAGCCTGCAACCAAAACAAAACATCTTCAGCCCCACTGGGAAACAGATTAACTCTGCCCACCTCTTGCAGCTATAGCTCTGTGTCTAAGCACCAGGCAATGCTCACCTCTCCCACAGCACCCCTCCCCAGGGTCTCACCAGGTTGTTCTTGGTCTTGGCCACATTGGGGTCATCAGGACCCAGGCAGCTCTCATAGATCTCCAGGGCTCGGCAGTAATAGTATTCCACCTCATCATACTTGCCCTGATTCTGGCACAGCAGGGCCAGGTTGTTCAGCTGCTTGGCCACATCAGGATGGTCTTTGCCTAGAACCTGGGTGAACAAAAGAAGAGAAGCCACAAAGACTGCAGCAGACTCCTGGAGTTAGCAGACACTGCAGTCCTCCCAGCACATGACCGTCAGACAAAAGCCAAGGACTAGAGAGGCAAAGAGGAGAAATTCCAGCTTCCACCTCCTGACAGGCCTCCCTAGGGCTGCAAACACCAGAGAGACAGGAAAGGTGGTGGCAGAATCAGCAGGTGAAGAGACTAGATGGGCCCTGGATCTCTCATGTGCACTGAGGTAATGGGATAAAGCCCACAGGGAGAGCTGAAAGGAGAAAGAGCGTGGGAGACTCATACCTTTTCACGGATCTCCAGGGCTCGCTTACACAGTGGCTCTGCTTCTTTGTACTTCCCTCTCTTGCCATAGAGAACAGCCAAATTGTTCAAAGTCGCTGCCACCTACAGAGACAGAAACTTCTCCATGAAACAAAGCAAATTCCAGTAGGACCAAACAAAGGGCACAAGCAGCACTAACAGTGACTGTCCCGTTTCCTCCATGAGTGTAGTACTGCTGCTTCTCAAGAGAAGGAGGTCCAGAGACAGAAGGCTACCCTACCTATATTGCAGGATCCAAGAGAAGCCAACTCCTTCTGGCCATACTGAAACAACCAGCAGTAAATACTGAAGCAGTAAACTGCTGGAACAGTGCCCCAGCAGCACCCAAAGTGAAGAAAGGACTGAAAGAGGACGGAGACACTCACCGCTGGGTGGTCTTTGCCTAGAGTCTTCTCACGGATGGAAAGAGCATCATTCAAGAGGTGTGCTGCTTCTTTGTATTTGTTCTGATCCCTGCAGTGCAAAGTCAACCAGTTATTTGGGATTTGGACACTACAGCCTAGGGCATGCAGAACTATGAGCAGTCCTCCTTCCACATAGACCCAGCCCTCACAGTTCTTTCATTTCTCCATTCCTCCCTGCTTTAGTCCATCCCCAGTTATACCTGGGAGTCTGGCAAACCAAATACCCCATTTAGGCCAAGATCTTTCTGAAAGGCAAACCACTGGAAGCTGGGGGGGAGCCCCAGGATGTGCTGTACAGGGAAAGTGGAGATGCAGAAAGCTGTCCTGGCCCAGTCCTGCCCTTCCCACCATGCTCACCTGTACACTAAAGCTAGAATGTTGAGCATGGTAGCCACATCAGGGTGATCATGGCCTGATGTCTTCTCCAGGTCCTCCAGTGCCTGCTTGCAGAGCGGCACAGCCACCTCATAGCGTCCCTGGGAGGCGTACTGGATGACAAGGTTGTGGAGGGTGCGCAAACGTGCAGGAATCTCATAACCTCCCTGCTGGGCAGCTGCCACGGCACTGCTGTGCTGGTGGGGCACTGTGGGCACAGAAATAAACATAGCACAGTTGGCCCAGCAGGCTTGAAGAGAGACAGGCAGCACCCATGCATGAGCAAACACTTACATCCAGGACCATGCTCCTCCTCCTCATTTGGGAATAGGTCATCCAGAGAGTCCTTGGTGGAGTCCCCCTCCTTCTCCTCCTGAGAGGATGAGAATCACAAATACTGCTGGTTCTCAGCAGAGACAGCAGCAGCCTGGGCTGAGTCAGTTGTCAAACTCTCAGCCCTCCTGTAGCCCACCAACACAATCAATTTCTCCTGCTGTCTCTGCCACCATCTCCCCCCACAAAACAAAATCCAGAGACTCTGCCCCATGCAAGCCCCCTCTAGCTACAGGCATACTATGCATGGGAAGGGGCAAAATCCAGGGCAGTGTTATCACACCTAGGCAGTTCTCTCAGTCCAACCTCCCAGACCCACAAAAGCAGCTGCTCAAAAGGACTGGGGGCATACCGAAGGTGAGACATCCTCATCATACTTCTTCAGCTGGTTCATGAACTCCAGGTGTTTCTTCTCCTCCTCCAGCTGAGCCACAGTCTGTTCGCTACGCTGCAGCTTCTGCTGGGTGTTGGCAAGCTCATCACGCAGCCACTGGTTCTCCTGGCAGAGCCTCCGCACCTGAGCACGCAGCTTCTGCTTCTCTGACTCCACGGCATTCAGATGGTTGGATAATGCCATCATCACCTTGTTAAGAGTCTCAGTCAGTAACAACCACAATCTTGTCTCTCCCTCACATGCATGCTTAGGGTCCACCCATGCTAGTCTTCTACACTTATCCCTTTCCCATCCCTGCAGCTTATGGGAAATGGCCACATGCCCACCCTTGCTCTGTCAATCCCACTAACACTTAGGGGATCACCACTCTCACCTGAGCTTCTCCAAGCCCCAGTTCTATCATCTCCACTGACTTGCGGAGCAGGTTGGATTTCTCATGCACGAGATTGGCTTCTTCATCCTTCTTCAGGCACTTGATGGTCTCCAGCAAGCTGTGCAGGATGGAGTTGTGTTCATTCTTGAGTGCTTCCAGCCCTTGCATTACCAGTTTGGTGTTGGAAATTATCTCCTCTTGGCTCAGCTTGTCCAGTTTCTCCTCCCTTGGGTACACCATGGTGGACATAGTCCTATACCTGCAGCCCTGCACAGAGACCAAGACAAAACCTGAGTGCCCCAGGGCTGCTTCAGAGAGCTACAACCAGACACAAGTATCACAACCTCCTTCAAGGAGTCAGAGACAGCATTTAACTGATTGCCTACTCTAAGCCCTTCTCCTTTGTCTTCTCCTCTCCCTTTGGCAGCAGGCAGCTGTCAGGGCACGTGCCTCTGCTTTTGTGGCCAGGAGTACTGGCAACCAGCACAGGTGGCCCATGTGGACAGACGACAAAAAGGCTACAACCAGTGCTGACCTCCAACACCCCCACACTCCCAGCAGGGGGAAGACTAATTTAGCTTCCATTTAAGAGCAGAGATTTGTGGTTGGCAGCTGGGGTTGCAATCTATACACCTTCTGCCCACAGACCACTGATGCAGAGAGGCTGTCAGAGCTCAACACCTCTTCTGACTGCAGAAGAAAGGTAACACAAAGTGGAGGAATGCCAGCTCAAAGCTTTCTGCTTCCTAAAAGGAAAATCTCCTGGAAGAGCATCTCAGACAGGGAGTCATCAGTGGTATTACTGTGCTAAAATATTGCCTGACCAGAAGAGTACATCCTGAGGATCACAGCCTCAGCACAGAACTGCCATTGTGGCACTAAAGGACATGACACCAGCAAGACACATCACACCACTGCCTGACTGGGGAAGCTCACACACGCCAACAGCTACAGTCATGGCAACATAATCCTTGCATCAGTGTCAACTTGAAACACCAACAGCTTTTCCATCTTCATTCACCCTACTGCCAGCCCAAGGACACCTCAGGATGGCCTAAGGACTCCGTACTCCTTCCCCATCCTGTTCCCCCTAGATATACAGTGGGAAAGTACCCAGCTACTGCCAAGTGTTATGACCCACAATGTTAGTGTGGCTGCAGGATCCCTGCATACAAAGTCCTGGAGCTAGGGAAACACAACAGGCCAGAGGCTGAGAGACACAAGAGGCAGGCAAGACCCCTTATAGTAACACCCTGGCTGCTCCACGACTCACTCATTTAGCACAGTCTCAGCCTCTCCTGCCAGCTTGGCCATCCTGGCAGCCTCCTCACATTACTCAACAGTAAAGCCACTTCCCACCTTGCTATCAGGTCACTCCAAAACCAGCCTCCTGCAATGCCCTGCACAGGCAGCACCTGCCCAGCAGCATCTCCTTGCTACCTGGAGGTGGTAGAGGCCTCTGCAACCTGAGTGCCCAGGGTCCTGCTGCCAGGAAGCTGGCAAACTGCCCAGAAGCTACACAGGAGCAGGTGAGGGAATTGCTGCCAGCAGATCTGCCTTTGACCTCCTGCAGGACCCACCTCTGCATGGTTTGAGCTCTTTTGTTTGGCAGGTGCCTTGTGCCTGTTTCACTGAGAGAACAGAAATACTGCCCCAGCTACAGGAACAGACCGTGCAGAGCTCCCCTTTCTGGCAGGGTTCCTCTTCTCCTCACTTGTGCACTCTGCCCAGGGTGATCCCACAGTCCAGCTGCCAGGGAGCTACTGGGGAATAGGCCCTGAGCAATAAAGAGGCCCAGCTTCCTCCTCAATGCAGCACTTAAGATGACAAACAGCGCTGGGACAGTCGTTTTAAGTACACACATCTCATTATTAAACCCATTCATCTCCTCTTTAGCCTTACTCTTCCTCCTCGTGTTTTATAGGCCTGAATTCTCCACTCAACTCTTCTTTGATTTCTGTTCCAATGATGTACATCCATCGCTCAGGAAGCGGGACACACTAGTGGAGACTTTACTGAATCCTCAGCAGGGCAGAAACACCTCGTGTCTCTTGAAGACTGGGTTTCTGTTCACACCTCTGAACAAGAACTGAGTCATCCTCCCCCAAAGTCACAATGCTGACTTCACATTCACTTCATGATCTAGCATCAGCACCAAATCTGAGTCATACTTCACTGCATCTTTCACTTTTGGATATCTGTCATGCTCCACACACAGTTAACCCTGCACATTGGGCATTTTATACCAAAACAGTCTGATATGGACCATGACGTATGCCAGTTTGTTTAGGAGAAGACTATTTGATAAAAATAGGAGGGAAAACCTCATTAGGTCAAAACAGAGGACATAGACTGTTGCCCTGCTTTTGCAGGGTTCCATGGTTGTAACTTTGTAGTACAGGTTCCCAACAATAGACTACTGTTTCAAAAGGAAAAATGTGTCTGCTGAGAGTTGGTTGCCACTCATATCATATCTTCCAAACTCATTCTCCAGATACTGGCAGCTAAACATTCTGGTCAACAGTTCCCCTGGTTATTTTTTCCAACCTTTCTAACACATCTGGAGCGTGATCAAGTGCTAAAGCAATAAGGACAGCCTTGCATAAGGCAGACCTCTGCAGCTGAGTACAACTCAAAGAAATGTGCAACAACTCCCAGCCCTAGAGAAAAGAGGTTGGCAGCCTAAAGAGTGTTAGTGCTGCCTCATCTGGCCAAGCACTCTTGTGCTCTGAAATAGGTCCAGGCGGTTTCCCAGGAAGGCTCAGCAGGCACTTACCTCTTCCACAGAACCCAAGGCAATAAGTGCTAAAGGGTTAAATGGCACCATCACTGGTTCCAACTTACAAGGAAACATCCCCTGACTCATTTGCAAACAGGGAAACAAGCAAGTGGGAGTTCTCTGGACCACAGATAATGCTTGGGACACAAGGACATACCCAGGAACGGCCTCATACCCAACATACAAAAAACTAGAACTCTGTTCTAAAACTCACACAGCTGAGCAGAACATGTCCCTATGGGTACTGGGCCAACTGTGAAATGATGACAGTTTTCATGGCAGCATCACTTATGTCCATAAAGAGATCTTGGTGCCATCTTTAAAAAGTGCAATAACAAACACATTGGGAAGAGGAACATGTTACAGCATAAAAAGCCACCAGACCTCACACCTTGCTAGGTAACAGAGTCAGACAAGACCCAGATCCATAGAAAATCAGCCTCATTAATTCCACTGTACACACAGCTACACCTCAACTGTGAAACCGCTGTGTGTTAAACCACCAGCATCTCTACTACAGCAACACTTTCTTCAGCCCTTCCAGCAGAAAACATTCACACATTTCACAGTCCTCACAAACTTGTTTTTTGAAACTGCAAAGATTTCAAACTGAGAAGGAAAAATAAATCAAAACATTCTGATCCACAGCTTATAAGACTCAGCCTACCCTGCAACTACATCCTCAGATCCTTCAAGGCATCCCAATAGAGGCTTTTCTTCTCTCATATGTGCAAACATCTATAACAACCTTGGCCTTTCTCCCCTAGGGTGACATCCTGGAAGCATAGCTCTGCTAAGTACCAACACGTTTCCACTTTCAGCAGTGGACAGAGGATTGCCCAGGCTGGACAGAGGGTGCAACACCAAAGAACAACACACAGCTGCTCAACAAGGAAACAAACAGGAGAGTGCTGGTAAGTCATTTGAATGCTCTTGTATAGCAAAGAAAAGCAACAAATGCCAGTGGGAGCTGACTTAACCTTCCAAAGCAGGAATTTTCCCCCAAAGAGCTTATTTCTAGTTCTCCCCAGTGCTGGCAGGTCTACACTTGGTGCTCAGCCCTCCAAAGAGGAAATGCTCACTATGGCAGCCAACGCCAAGGTCAGGCAGACTGAGGCTGCTGTATATGCACTCTTCCAACTCCTTCACATTCAGTAAGGGGCACTGAGTGTCCTTTATTCAGGCAGAAAACCCTCAGAGGTTTTCTGCGGAGAGGAGGGGACACATCATGGTTTGCCCTTTGCAGGGTGGGACTTGGACTGGAATAGGAAAAGAGAAGCTTTTCCACCAAGCTTCTTGAGAGATGGAGAACCCTGTTCCCAGCTTATCCTGCTGCAGTCCTCATGGACCTGCAGGTGTCCCATCCCAGGTCTCCACCTGCACGTTTCTGCTCTAGTTGGCACATCTTCCCCATTTACAGGGAGCTGCTAGAATAGCCTGGCTTTCCGACAACACCCATCTCATCTCCCCTCTTCCACTCCCGTTTGGAGGACAGGGAAGGAACATGCGTGCACTGAGCTTTGTGGCAGCTGCAGCAATCAGCTGGGAATCCATCAGCAAGTACATTCTGCCAGGCAAAAACCTTCCTCCTGTATTCAAGTGCATAACTGCGAAATCACTAAGCATCAGCAATTTCAGCAGCTCATTTTTCTGCCTCTCAAAACTGCTCCCACATGCGAGACCTTTAAGAGGAAAGAGCTGGAAGCTTCACTGCTTCTGTCTTCAACCCACAACACCTACAAGGATGCCAGATTAAACAGGTCCAAGTGAATCTTAAAGCTTAGGTTACGAGGCCTAATGCTAGAAGACTATGGGGGTGGGGGAGGAGAAACTCTGGGGAAATCAGGAATCAACTACAACAGGACAGAGATCTCAGGTCTACAAACAACTCAGATAATCCAATTCACTGCCTCCCTGCAAGCACAAGACAATAACTGCAGTGTTCTTCACTGCCAGCATTTTCTGTAAAGAAGTGAAACAGATTTTCAGCAGCAAATTCTTCTGTACGAGAAGGTGATACAAGGATATAAGTGATGTAAGGTAGTTGCAAAAAGACAGCTGGGTTCTGGAAAAAAAGCTTTCTGTGGAAAAGAGCAAGTCTGATCTACAGCAAGAACAAGTGGCCACATTTGGGAGATAGATAGCAATGGTAGCATTTAGAAATGGAAACACAGGGCTTTGTCTTGCTTCACCATAATTATCCCAGTTTCCTCCTGTGAGATATGGAGAAAGAGCAAGATTATACATTTAGGAAGCAAAACGACTTCATAAAAGCAGGGAGGTTTTTAGCTTTTGTTTTTCTTTGCCAGCTCATTACTGCTGAGCAACAAAGGGTCTCTGGAAGGAGTGGCTGACCTCCAATGAAGCTAGAAGTGACACTGCAAATAAGACAGCGAGTCTTCACTCCTAAGGGACACTGCAACAAAACCTAGACCTAATACTTAGCATGATGAAAAATAAAATAAAAGCAGTAAAAAGCAAACAGAGTGACAAAGTCGCAACCATCACAGAGGCTGTGTCATGAGCACAAATTTTCTTATTTTGATACCACAGTGTCAGAATGCAAACAGACTGCAGGAGATTACAGTCAACTGTGCAGAGCCTCTGAGGCTTCCACTCCACAACCAGGACACACTGACACTGCCAAGAACACCTCCACACCGACACACCACTGCTAGAAGAGCCACTGTGCTCAGGGTCACCACTCCAGGCCACCTGGAGCAGAACCACAGAAAAGTGACAAACCAGTGCTGCTGAGCTCCACATCCAAGTTGGTATTTCCAGAGCTGCTCTAAAATGGGCAAAACAAGAAAGAACAAAAAGGTTCACACTATGCACAGAGCAGAAGGGTGCTCTGTGATGCTTGTTACTGTTGCCAGAAATGCCTCCATGCTTCCTTAGAGCCACTAAGAACACACAAAGAGGACATCAGGCAGGAGTCAGTATCCTGGGAGTTCATACCCAACATATCCCTGAGCTGCGATCATAAAATCAAAATACATCGCTCAAACTGTAATGTTCGTGACATTCCCTGCCATCAGTTGTCCCATAAGTTTCTACACCCGACTGCCAAAAAAAGGGACACCTAGAGTCCCATCTTCTGCCCAAAGTTCTTTCCCAATGCCAGCCTCCAGCCCGAACCTTTCTTGCACTGCGGACAGTCTAGTTAAACCAACACACAGATGACTTCAAGTACTATGGAGGGACTGTTGTATTGTAAGTTTCCCCTCGATAAGAGTCTGGCTTGAGTACTACTTGAAGAGTATTACTTGGAACAAATGCTTAGAGGTCTTTGGTCCGTTCCCTCACTTAAAGCAGGTACCTGATCAGGTACCTTCGTCTAGTTAAAGTACCATCTCCCAAAACAGACATCCCACAAACTCTTAAGACCCCTGTACCCTGTACCATGACTTAATCATCCTCTTGTGGGAGAAAAAAAAAGATCAGAAAAAAAATTCTTCATCTGAATTCCTTAGATAAACTCAATGGCTTTGCCTTTAGTGAACACCTCTTCAGGACAAAGGGGAGAGGCACCACAGCACTAGAAACTGTCCCAAGGCCCAGAGAAAGGGAATGCAGTGCTCGCTTCCTTCCAGCAGGGTCCCGCAGGGACGGGCCCTCTGTCCCAAAGCAATCCACCTGCAACAACACAGCATGCAGCAAAGGCAAGGAGTTGTCTCACTCACATTCTCCTATGCCCCAGAACCAGGGCTCTCCTTGGCATCCAGGCACCTCCACACACGGCTTTGAAGCCAGCCTCCCAGCCCAGAAAGACTTCACCCAACTAGTTTCCCCAATCCTTAGAGTCATGTAAACTCAGTACAAGTTGACTGTGCTGTTGATGTGCCTTGATCCCTGTCCAGGGGATAGGGAGGGCTGTTCAGGGATCAAGGCCAGGATTGCTTCTTTCAGCAGCTGACACATGCCAGCTCTAGCTGACTGTGAAGCTCTGGGGTTTTTTTCTAGATACTGGAAGGCTTGTGTGTAGGAATGTCTGTGGTAACCAGCAGGCTGTAAGAGGCCCAGGGGATGACGACTAAGGAGCTAGATTTGCAGCTCAAGTGGAAGTCCCACAAGGAGACTGGAGCTGAAGGAAAAGAGCATGAAGGGAGCCTCCTAACATTCCTCTCTGTCCCAGAAGCTTCAGCTCCCTACCACCTACAATCTCTAATAAAACACATGGGGTTCCTGAAACCCAGGGCAAGGTGGTGATAAGGTGGGTAGCTTTACAAGGACTTGGCCACAGTGACTAATGTTCAAATCACTACAGAAAGAACACGGGAGCTTCCCATACCCCTCCCACCTTCCTGCCCACAGCTGGAAATGGACAAGACAAAAGGTACTGGTGTTTGTTCCAATTGACCAGAGCAAGCAATTCCTGTATTATCAAAGCATGAACCAATTTCAATATGGATATGTATTCTGAGGAAGACAGAGCAGGTAGTCTGGTTGGCTTTGTATCAGATCATTCATTCCTTTCAAGACCAGAAAGGTCTCACTCCATTTGTTACTACCAAAGAACACAGATATTGGAAGCCACAAGGGTTTAAAAAAAAACCCAAACAAAATAACAAAACAACCAACAACAGCAAAACCAACACAAACAAAACAAATAGCACTGATTTTTGCCATTAGCAGAAAATCATTTTGCTCTGATTGTACATCATATTGTTTACAACACCAGCTGGCTGGGTAAACCTGCCCCTTCCAGCAGGCCATTGGAATGAGAACAGCAGTCAACACCACTCCCACCAGCAAGCTTATGCTGGCACCTCCAGATCAGCTGATAAGACCTTGTTTTTAAACTTGTTCACGTCTGCAGCAGCTCACCAAATCCATTCTGCATCTGCTATGCCTGGGACTACACTGAAACACCATTAAAACATGTTTCCAGGCTGGTGGAGACAAGAACTAAGCAGCTGGAACAGAGCCAGGGCAAGCATCTCTTCCCAGCTTCAGAATCTGATTGGGAGTCTCGCACTATAAAAAACAGTGCAAGAGCCATTACCTTGTCCTGACAGCATGAAGCAGTATTAAAGCAGGCAGAGTAATTCCCAGGAGCCAGTGCCTATGCAGGCATCTGTCTAATGTGAGGGCTATGCACTGGATGTGCCTGAACAATATGGGAGATACCCAGGATGCAGATGGGACCAGAAGGAGCTCTGGAGGCACTCTGTGTGCCCTGAAGGGCTCTGGAACGCTCACACTCCCTCCATGGTGTACCTGGCGAAGCCGCAAAGACCAGCTGACTGCAGGCTGCAGGACTGCGCTACTATTTCCAGAAGCAAACAGGTTTTGTAAACCACAGCAAGACAGGCAAAGTCACAGGGACAAACCTCTACCTGCATAAGATGCAAAGGATCTGTTTTATCTCTGGCTCCCCTGTCTGGCTAAAGCTCTTTGAGGAGCTACATGGCTCTCTCCCAGCAAATTAAGCATTTATTCAGCAACTCTGCTAAGGTCAGAATCTTGCCACATGTCCTTGGTGCCCCAAGAGCCGTTTTGGTATTTGGGGTTAATGCTATTGTTTCAACCTGGACATTCCTCCAAAATAACAGATGAGAGAACACATGCTTCCTGCTCCTTCTGCCAATTACAGCAAAGCACAGCCATGTTTATTTACCCTGTGTCTGAGCTGGCCAGATCTTTGACCTGATGCGTGCTGAACACCACCCTCTTTCCCTACAAGCACAGGCAAAGGTGGGTGTTTTCCATATCTCCAAGGTGGCATGGCAGAGAGGAGACCAAGGGCACTAGAGGAGAGCCGAGCATGGAACTGCAGCAGAGTGCCAGATGCCAGCTATGCAAGGCACAGGGAAGCCTGCTGTTTCTGGTAATGTACTGCTGCCTCCCACCATTGTGCAGATTTCTCCCGGCTGCCTGGCCAGACCATTCTACCGCAACACCATCCCCCAGCTCTTCTCCAGACACCTCCTCCCAGGCACATCCTCTCCTTCACAGAAGCTTACCAGCGATTACCCCGGCCCACCACCTTTGGTAGGGTGCACCTCCACTTCGGAACAGCTTAGGAAGCAGTTTATTAAGGGAAAGAGGGTTTGGAGCGAAACGAGACTCTTTGAGAGCCACTGCTGTATAACCTGACTCCGTCATCGTTTCTCCGGCTTTGTCTGGCAGCAGGAGGCACGCCCGCTGCGTATCCTTGAAACAAACAAGCCAGAGAAACCCTTTCCCCCCTCAGAACCATCACAGAGAAATTCTGCGCCTACCTGGCTGAATGAAAGCTTCACAAGGGAAAAAAAGTTTTCATCAGCTCTGCACGAAACTGCACATCAAAGCGGTCCTTTGTTCCAGGATGGCTGGGCACCCTGCCCGCCTCAGTCACCGGATGGGAATGTCCCCCGCCCCACGCCGCAGAGGAGCGGTACCTGACTGCCTGCAGTGGCTTGTCCAGCGCCGGTACTCGCGAAGGCGGCGGAAGAGCGGCAGCCGCGGCGCTGCGCGGCTCCGTCTGCCGCGCTGCCCCGGGAGCGAGCAGCGGCGCAGGCACCCGGTGCTCGGCAGCCAACCACACTGCGGCAGGGGGAGGGGAGGGATGCGGACAGGCTTCGGGAAGAGGACGATCGGACGCTCTCCTGGGAGCGCAGGAAGCGCCACGCACGCCAAGCTCACAGCTCCCTCCTCAGGGATCCACGGCAGCGCCCAGCAGCAGGGCCGAGCCCCGCGGTGCCGCCAAATGCTGCCCAAGGAGCATTGGCCACCACCGGGCTCCTGCTTAGCCCGCCAAAGCCCTGTTCCATCCCACCCTTCATCCTGTGGCGGAAGGTTTGGTACCACCCTCGCCTGTGTCCCCACTGCTGAGCCCATCCCAGCCCCTAAAGCCAAGCTGGTGCAGCTGCAGAGAACCCTTCAGCTGCGCGGTTGCTATCGCCGTGCCCATAGCAATGGCCAGATACAGGCGATCTGGGAAGGCTGGAGCCCTGTTGTGTCCACACTGTGCAGTGTGGGGCTGGGCCGGGTACCGCGGCAAGCACTTGTTCAGTCTCTGGCTGCTCTGCTCAGAGGGAAGACAACGACAAAGGAACCAGCTTGGATTATTGCTAGAGCCACAGTAACACACAACTGTCACGATGCTCCCTACAACGTTCCCAGCTACCTACATCTGCCTGAACCAGTACTGCACTGATGATCCTGTCTCTCCCCACAGGCTCCCCCAGAAAGGGAAGGGCTTCAGGTGTCCAGGAGGAACAGCCCAGCCATGTCGACATGAAGGTTCTCTCTTGCCTCATCTCATAACACATATTTATTTGCTAAAGCACCTTGCTGTCCTCCATTCACTAGTTCTGGAGGGCAAACCTGGCTGGCTGTGGGGTACATACAGTTATGGCACGCTTACATGTCACCTAAGTTACATAGGAGCAGTGCAAACATACATTATTTGCGTTACAGTGAAAGCCTTTCCTGGCAATAAAGACACAGACTAATTATAGAGCAGTGAATCCCGCAGTCTGTGCCCACAGCACCCTAGAAACAGCCACGGCCGGGACTTCGGGCTGACCCACGGCTGCCATATATACACTCCGCTCCTCCCTCGGGGGCTCCCGGCCTCCACCGGCCGTCCCTGCGTGGCAGTCGGCCCTGCCCGCGGGGCGGCCAGGAGCACCGAGCCTGCGTACCCGGAGCTGCCCAACCAGAGCGGGCACCGGCAGGGCTCCCGAGGCAGGGGCTCCCCCGCTGTTGGAGGGGGCTGATCCCGCAGGGCGCGCCTCGCCGGCTCCAAAGTTCGCAGAGCCGCCCGCGCCCTTAGCGCCGACCCTGCCGACCCGCAGCGTTACGGCGGGGACGGCCCGAACGCTGCCCTCGCCCCCGCTCAT
>VZTZ01039863.1:0-10363 GCA_013400955.1 Drymodes brunneopygia
TGTCTTTTAAACCAAGACAAGGTTTTATTCTAGAATGGGTACATAATAGTGGAGAAAATCTTTGTTCTTTTTCAAAGAAAAAATGTGGGTTCGTTTGTAAAATTGAAATAAAACCATTCCATTTAATATATATTTTGAATATTCAATGTATGTATCTATATTCAGTATGGAATTGTAGTTCTCCACTGAGATGTACTATTTGCAGAGATTATCATCCAGGGTTTTGGAAACCCTCATTTTCTCCTCCAAGTCAACATTCAGATCAGACTACATTCTACATCATCTATCTAAATAATGGCTGTGAGAGACTTTGCATTGTTAGACATGTAGCTGAAGAAGACAAGCCAAAAAACCAAGCAGGAACAGAATCCTAAAGGACTGTGCTGATATATGAACTGCAGGCTAATGTGAGTGATTAAATTTTTATAGATTGTTTATCAGCCTGGGTTACCAAACATGATCTCTGCCATTGTGTACACAAGAAGACTGCTAGGCTTGTTAGCAGAACAGTGGTGCACTGGGACAATTCATAGACCCCAAGATAATCTCACTGCACAGTTGTAAGGGGCCAATTTCATTTTGATTTGTCTCAACACAAGTTGTGAAAGGCACGTGAAGAAGGGGTGCAATTGTGCCACTTGCAGGAGGCAACTAGGAGAATATGGGAGAAAGCCTGGTCTCTGGGGTGATTTTGCCTGGCAACCATTTCACCCCTCACATGGGACAGACAGACAGCAGGAGACCAACATGAACACTGTCCCCTCCAGAGGCTTCTCTCAGATGGCAAAAGGTTTCCATCGAAGGACGGCAGTGGAAGATTGGGCTGCGCCAATGGTCTCCTGTCAGCAGGCAGACCTTGGGAGGGGCAAGGGGGCACAAAAGGAACTGCATCACAAACTCTGGGGTCTTTTGAGACTTGGTTTTTGGCTTTCTGCTTTTTGCTTTTGGGGCTTGGTTACTGGGGCATTTTGAGAGTTGTCTTTTGGCCTGGGGTTTTGGGGTCTTGTGCTTTTTGCCCTGGACCCAGCCTGGCTTTTGGCTTTCTGCCCTCACTGACTCTTGTCTCCCCCTCCATTCCTTTTCCATTTCCTTCCTTCTTTAGCCCTTTTTCATTTGGCCAAGTCCTTTTCCTTTTTGTTTTTCGTTACCAGTAAACGATTCTCAGATACAATGTTTGTCTTGTTTGACTAAATTTCATTCTGGAGCATCTATTTTTAAAAGAACTCACAGTACCCCACAGTGGAAGGCGACAACAGTGCACCAGGAAGCAGGACTTCAGGAACGTAGGAGATGATGCCATCAAGGCACACTTGCACTTAACCGGGTCAAGCCGAGCTTTTTCAGGCTGTATGTTGTCAGTACTGGAGCCAAAATGAAGAGATGTGAGAACAGTATATCTGAAGTCTTGTAATTGGGAAAAGAGGAAGAAATATGAACTTCCAAAAATGCTGTTGAGTCCTACAGCACCAGGAACAATACAGAGGCAGTGAGGTCTGGAGCACTGGAACTCTCCTCTGTTGAGGCTTGCTTACAGTGAGATTGCAAACCACTTACCTCTCCTTTAATATTGTATTTATCTGACTCTGAGTGAGGAGCTGAGCTCCAGCATCACTAAACAACATGTTGCAATAGCCCTGTGAGCCTAGCATGTGAGCTACCTCCCAATGCACACACCTGGCACAGCAGAATGGAGGTAAGAGGCCATCTAAGCTGCTACCTAACACTCATGCCACCACAATTTATTCAAACAGCACATTGCTGAGATCTCTGACAACCCCACTGAAGCACCAGGGGAAAATGCTGTTCCTGCAAGACATCAAATGCAGTAACAGATTCTATAGCTGCTCTGACAACCTAAGGATTTCCTGGGACTTAAATGATATCAAATAGACATTGAAAACACAGTGAAAAAAATCTGTCTCGGTAATGCTGCTAAGAAAAGTGCAGACACATGGAGGAGGAAAAGGACAGGAGGTCTTTCAATGACTCCTGTGCCTTTTAAGGTGACTGAGAAGTTTCCTATTGATATCCAGTATGATATCGAACTCCTGCTAATGCTTACTAAGGATTCATCGTGCTGAGTTTTGCTCCGTATTGAAATACAATTTGCTAGGAAACATTTTTTATTTTAAAAGGATTACTTTTGCTTTTCTGGACATTGAAACCTAAATTATGAAGCTCTGAATAGAGCTTTTGTTAGCAAATTAATTTGCCTTTTGACTAGCCCACAATAGTAAGGCATGGATTAAGTAAATGGACTGTATTTTCAGTGGTCATGCTTTATAGCAATATTGATACGTTCTGAGTGAATACAGTCATTACAAAATGCTGTAACTGGATAAAAATGCTGCAAGTAATACATTGAAGTTTTTCCACAGAAATCTCAGTATGACGTCCCTGCTTGAATAGTAGCTTATGGTCACCCCCCACAAGTAATTATACAAAGGGACCAAAAAAATTATTTCAGGCAAATGCTTCCCCACTGACCATGAGGAAAGGTGGAGACTCCATGATGCCCATTAAGTAGTATTTTATTGATGACAGTATTATAAAATGTGTGTATGCATGCAACAGTTACAGACATTTGATTGTAGAAGTGCTTTTTAACCTAGACAAAAAAAGAAATTACATTTAGAATTGAGAATTTTTAGTCCTCATTTCAAGCCTTTTCTGAACAGCAACCATCAGCATACCTCTCTGAAGGAATGTTGATAAAAGGCTAATGGACACAGCAGAATATGCTTTATGTTCACAGAGGAAACAAACAATTTATGGAGTACAATATAAAGCAGTGGACTAATACAAGAGTTAAATGGCCCCAATTTTATGTCTGTAAAAGCTGCTTTCTAGGTTCTGGTTGGATATTGTATAGATTTCTACAGAGTGTGAAGTGCTAGTTAAGATATTGCATCAAAAGCAGTAAATTTCCAAGAAAAAGGTAATGACCTCACTAGATGCTGTGGCATGTAACAATGGAGGGATGAACTGAACAAAAATAAATTTGCAGAAGTGAGTATTATAAACGGAGTTGTAAACCAGGAGGTGAAACTGCAACTGAGGTCACATTTGGGAAATGAGAATTGAGAATATTTTGAATCTTTACCCAATTCTATTTTATGGATAATATGATAATATATGCAAGTATTTGTTACGCATTCAGTAAGATATTACTGGTGCACTCCATAATCCTGCTTTAGCACTTACCCTTTACCTGACACTATGCTCATTATTTCAAATTACTTTGGCTATCATGCTGTGTATGACAATAGTCTGAATAAGAATCTTTCCCTGTAAACCAGAAACAGCAACACTCAGTGTGGTGGTTTAAACCCACCTGGCAACTAAACCCCTGCTCATCTGCTCAGTCACTCCCCCCAAGAGAGATGGGAGAAGAGAATCAAAAGGGTAAAAGTGAGAAAACCAATGAGATAAGATGAAAACAATTTAATAATGAACATAAAATAATCATGGACATAATATAAATACTAATGCTAATACTAATAATAATTTTGTGAAAAGGGAAATAACGAAGAGAGAGAGATAAAAGCCAAACAAGACAAGTGATACAACTGAAAACAATCATTCAGCACCAACCAACCAAAGGCTGGCCAGCCCCTGAGCAGCAGCCCTCATTACAGCCTCCTCCCCAGTCTGCTGAGCATGGCAATACATGGTGTAGGGTATCCATTTGTTCAATTGATGCCAGCTGCCCTGGCTGAGTGATCTCCCTATTCATTTTTAAAAATAAACATTTAAAAAAAAAAAACAAATGTAGAGAGAGAATAAGAGCTTGTCATATTGATTCTTGCAGAGTCTTCTGAACCTCTATTTGTTGTTGACACACCTCCTAGCTAAGATATCCAAGAAAGCAGATGCAGTGTCAAAATAAACTCTGTAAATCCATCTGGCTTTTCATATAAGTACACTGACCTTCTTTTGGATTGCAAAAATTGTAGCCCAAAGCAGAAGTTAGTATTTTATTTTTAGACAATACAAATTAGCTTGGGCATTGAAGATATTAATATGTTCCTTTCTGTTTTGAAATCTAACACTGTTTTCTGGTATGCCTTCCAGTTTCACTTCACCCACATTTTTTGCTAAACACACTTCATGTTTCAGCATAATTGGATAAATACTCTCTGCAGGAAAATGACAATGCCAAGAGCTCCATTGTCATGTGAGTAAAAGCTTGCAGCTCTGTGCAACTATGTACTCAACCACACCTCTGCACTGTTATGTCATACAGCTCTCTGTCTCACTCGCATTTTCAAGGTGATCCTTTTCTCACACCAGAATTTAGTTAAGGCATGTGTGCACAGTGAGAAGGCAGACTGTTGTTATTGTCTCTTCCTGTGACTGAGTAATGCTTATGGTGAGGTCAAATTGACATTAGGGGAGTCCTCCTCACCACACCAGCTGACTTTTCTTCATTGGTATTTGCTTTTTCTAAATTAACAAATATTTGCATAACTAAATATTATATACAGACATCTCATATTGACTGAAGTGTGCATTCCAAAAGTAGTTTTAGACCCCAAGGTCTATTTCATCCACTCTTTTGGCATTCAACATGCAAGTACCTATTAAGTGATCAAGCACTGTCATCCATTAAGAAAACAAATCAAAAGAAGAGAAGGTGTGGATGGACATAGCAGTAATTACTAGTACTAGACAGACAGTATGGGATAAAGATGCTTTTTAATTGATTCACAGAACAGGCATCATTTCATCTTGGTGACACTATTCAAAAAACATGCCTCAGGGAAAACTCAGCTCAGCTGCTTTTGGTGTCCAGTATATGCAGATCCCTCTATACATCATTCTCTGTTTTCTTCAAAACTACCAAATGAGAAATCAGTTAAATACCTTTTGTGAAGGTAATGATTTTCATTTTGCAGATACTGTAATTTTTCAAGAAGACAAAGACTTCTATATAAACCACCCATCATCAGCCATTCATTTCATGTTACTCATATTTACCTGATGTATATATTGCCTCTCTTCAGTTTGAACTCCTGGGAAGATGCAGTTCAGCTGATCACAGTTCATAAATTTTCTTGTAGGCCCTTAAATTTACAAGGAGAGCTTTCAAGAACATTTGTGAAACATAAAAGAACATTTGAAATAAAGAAAGTCATATTAAACACTTACTTAGCTTTTCCTCCTTCTCACATTCAAGTCCTGAAATAATCTCTGAATATTTTTACCCATTGGGGAAAAAGAAAATAAACAAAACATAGAAAAAGGCAAATGCTGTAGATGGAGTTGTAGCACTGTATAGCACTGAAGTTCATGACCTTTCCAGAAAGCCCTGATGTCAGTTGTTTATAACTTCATCAGACCATGACCTTTAACAATGATTTTTTGCATGCTTCATTGTCTGCATAAAATTGAATCTTTCATAATTTCATTTAAACTTTATCAGGAGCAGCTTGTTTTTCCCCTCAGAATGCTACAATAAAGGGGGTCTTTTTGCTATTCAGCTATTCAGTGATAAATTGTAGTATTTTGTACAGTGAAATAAGGATCCAATATATGTTATGGGATATTTTGTGAAAAATATAATAGTGTTCTCATATTAGTCTGGCTAAGTTATGCATTACAGTTACAAAACTAGGATCCAAAAAGATAAAATTCAGGACTGAAGCATGAGTCAGTGTGTAACTCACTATAAATCCACTACGTGCATGTTGTATAGTACACAACTCCTAGCTGTATAAATACAATTTTTTTGCAAGACCCCTGCTTCATTCTTTTCATGAGGGCATTGGCAGTTATTCCGTAAGCAAGTTGCCAATATTTACGTTTTGTTTATTAATGCTCATCTAGCATCAAAATGTGCAGTGCAGTAGGCTATAATCCAGGCTGACAGGACATCAGCTGTCCTCCTAACCCCCAGTACAGGGAGGGAGGAGGAAAGGCAGATGGGAGGAAGGGCCTTTCTCTCTGAAAGGCCTTGCTCTCTAACATGTAGAAAAACACTCTCAGCTGAAGTGAAGAGTAACCACAGAGAAGGCTCAGTGCAAAATTACTGTCCTTTAAAAATCTGTGTGTGTATATAATGTTTAGTACTCCCTTCATAGGCAAAATCCTCATTCATCAAAAAACACCCAGTCCAGCTAAAAAAACATGTGAATTTCATCAGCAAAATTCATGTCCATCCAGCCTGATTCACCACCAGAGCAAGTCTACCCTATCTATACCTTGAGTCAGGGTTCCTGGAAAAGATGGCTTATGGGCCATGCAGTTTCAGAAGACAGATGCAGTCAGGCAGAATGACTTAAAACACTGCACAGGATCTTCAATTCTAGCATTTCTTAACTTCAGATATTTAATTTTGTGACCTCAATGGTCTTCTATTGTATTGTTTCTATATGTATGTCAATGCATACTGTTCCCTAGGCAAAGTCTCTTGCCTTTTTTCTTTTTCTTCTTTATTTTCCTGTTGTTCCTATCTACACACATTAACATTATTATTTGTCATGTTTGGTTTCACATCCACAGGGCCAGGGGTTTGCCTTATAAATCCCTGAAATGTCATGCGCCTCCATGATGTTAAATAAATAATAATAAATGGAAAAAAGAAATCAGAAACTTGCCTTGTGGAGTTCCACTAAGAAGTATTGCTGAACTTCTGAATTAGATGTTGTTGGAAGGAGTGGATTGAAAGCAGAATGGTGAGGAGGATTGTAGATTTTCTCAAGTAACCTTGCAGCTGGGAATGCCAAAGCCTGGAAAATAATAGTCTGGGAAATGCCATATTTTATGCCTACTACTGTTTGTCTGTTTTGAGAAGTAGAATTTCTGTGTAGAGATAACACAGGTGTTTGAAGAGATTTGGAGGCACCCTCATGGACATGCTTGAGCTGCCTGTCCTGGGAAAGAGAAGGTCAAAGCTCAGAGATCATAAAAAGTACAAGGGAGCTCACAGCAGGGTGGTAAAATACATGTGCATGAGTCCTTGATAAATGGGCACAAACAAGAGTCCCACTGGCCATCAGGATGGGCTGAGCCTGACGATGCCTCTGCTCCTGCTTGAGTGTCGCTCAGCATCTCCTGGTGTTGCTCCAGGATCCTCCTGCTAGCAAGGTAATGAAATAAATTTACTCTTTGCATTTCAGCCATAGTTTTGTGCTGCCTGCCTGTGTCGACTCACACAGGTATTTATTGACTTGGTACAATTAAAAATACATTTGGTACTCTGACATAATATTTTTCTGTACTTTATTGTATTCCTTAGTTAGTCTAATGCAGCACAAGGAGACAGAAATTCAAAGGTAGTAATACTTGCAGCCTGTATTTACATATGGCAGAGTTGTTCAAAAAATTGTGCTGCCCTTTCACTGGCATTTACTTTACCGAAAAAAATTGTTCATCTTACAAGAGCACAGATGTGTCAAAAGAATATATATTGAGGGGAAGAGAGAAAGAGAGAGGGAGAAGCATGCTGGGAACTCCAAATCTACACATGTGCATGAATGGATGTAGGGAATCACAGAAAGTAAGTGAACTCTCCCCTAGAGTCATGGATCTGCCACTGCCTTACAGCAATATAGATATGTGCAGCTGAGATCCTAGTATGTTCAAAACAATGCTCATCACAGATTTTTAAGCATTGAAACATGAATAAGACAAGATATATTAACAGAAAAATAGAAAATTAAAATTGCAACAATATAAATGTTTTAAACTAAGGCAATAGCAGCTTTAAAAAATATATATGAAAACAGGGTTAGCCTCAAAGTTGACTAAAATCTCTCATTAAAAATGCTTATTCCATGTAATCAAAATCACCTCAATAGTTCACTGTTTCTTTTAACACATTTAATGAAGAAGCCTGGAGGTACCTTCAGGATGTCCTGAATTCCCTGAAATACCCAACTAATGGAATCAGAAACCTATGTGGCTCCTTAGATCCAACACCCAACTAAGACCACCTGTATCAGTTTCTATTGATCCATTTTTCAGGCTATAAAAAGTGTATGAATAAGTTGGGAAAGTAATTACCCTGTGCCTATAACTACTGCAGCCCACAAAGAGAAACAAATAATTAATTAAGATAAAATAAAGTGGTATTTTATAAAAATAAGTGAGGGGGGAAAAGTAATCAGAATGTTCTTCTAGATGGATTTTGAAAGGCTTAAAACTGAGGTCTGAAAATGTGTGCAGTCCCCATCAAGAATACAGTACATCTCACAAATGCATGGGAAATGCAT
The DNA here is from genome assembly GCA_013400955.1 of Drymodes brunneopygia. NCBI lineage: Eukaryota > Metazoa > Chordata > Aves > Passeriformes > Petroicidae > Drymodes > Drymodes brunneopygia. Next base: position 8,217 of record VZTZ01039863.1, read on the forward strand.
TCAAATAGAGTCCAAGAAAAGCTGTTACAGCATAAGTATTTCTCTAACCTATAATCTTGCAATCATAATCTTCTTCATCCATCAGCATGTTTTTATAGACTTCTTCTTGTATAGCTAGTGAGATTGGTAAAAAATGCAACAATGCTGGAGCTGCCTTTAAATTATTTGGAAGACTGCAAGATGGAGAAATAATTGAATACAATCTAGGGCCCATTTACAGTGTCTTTCTAAAAACTTGGAGAAATTCAATTATTTCTGTTTTCCACGGTACATGTCTTCCATCCTTGCAAACACATCATATCTGGGGTCATACACACTTTGGTTTAGCCCTCTGGGTTCTACGCTGTTGTATGACTTGCAAGAAATTAATCAGGCTAGGTAGGGACTAGGAAACAAGCATAAGCTCTCCAGGTATTTCAGCATGACTCCAACACTCCAGACCAGATCTGAGTGTTATTGGGTGTTTGGAGCCATCTGGAGTCTTTTGAACACATCTGCCTCCAAACCTTTCCTATAGTGTACCTGTCTTCAAACACAAAATCTGATTTTCTCCATTACATGACAATATGTGCAGCATTCACACATAGACCTTCATGATTTGCACTTGAAAAATGTTAAATACAGAAAAGAGATTTTTTGCTCAATAAAAACCTCCCAACAAAACCACCCTGTCTTGCTCCAGAGGCAAAGGAAATTTATTGTTTTAAATAACGCCAAATTTCAAACTGTTTTATTTGAATCATTTATTACTGTTGCATCACACATTTAAACACAGATTAAAAAAAAAAAAAGAGGAGACTAACAAAAAACCCACAGCTTTTGATGCTTCACATATAGCACACCTCATTTCTTTACCCCTCACTTGCTGTTAGAAGTGCTGTAATTGTGGCACTTCTGGAAGGACATTATTCATATGTGATTAATACTGAAAGGCATGGTTTGGTGCCTCTACTTCCACCCCAATGAGGGATACCTGCAGTACAGTGTCTGACTAAATGCTCCAACTGTTTCTTTTTTAAGTATTGGTTTTTTTCTCTTTGTCACAAGCACCATGTCTACATTTTAAAAATAATCTAGGCAGATGTTCCTTTTTCATATAAGGTTTGTTCATTCCATTTCTCTGTACAGCTTCTTAAGAGCTTTGTTTAACTATGAAAATGGCTAGAAACAACATATAATACAGGCATAGAGGAAATTTTGACAGTATTAAGAACAGACACAGAGAAGTCACTGTTGTATAACATCAATGTAAATAAGATTAAAATCAAGGTAACTTCTGCTTTCTGTTTCAAAATTATGAGATCTCAAATGGTTTCTGTTCACAAGGAACTACAAATGCTTTTGTGTGTGCACTTGGATCAACTTTGACAAAAATTTGGTTGAAGTATTTTTCCCATGTTATTATTCAGGCAAGATAAAAGAGATCTTTCAGCTTCCCATACTTATGATTTGTTCTAAGTATTTTTTAAGCCTCGTTTTTGTTTAAAATGGATATTGCTCCTGTCTTGTCCCCTAAAGCTCAAAAGCTTTTGTGTGGCCATGTGATGCTTCCATTCTTGCACAGAGCACCTGCACCTTTCCTGTGGTGTAACAATGGGAAAAAAGAAAAAAGTTATTATGTGGATTAATTCTTTCTGATGGCTCTCCATAATTCTGCAAGCAGGTGTGTTTTTAATGTAAAGTTTGAGTTCGAACTGATTTAGTCCAAGATAGAACACTAGAGGCTGTTTAAAGACATTTAAAATACCTGCGTGTGTGTGTGTGTGTGTGTGTGTTTGTACACCTACAGGGAAAAATCTGTTATTAGACCTGATCAGCTGGTATATCTTTCTTATCATCTGGACTAAACAAAAACTAGAAAACCAGCCTAAAATTTCAGGAATAGTAAACTCTAGTCGTGAAATCCCTCTGCTTTTTGGCAGAAAATCCGTCTTCTTGATGACATGCATTATTATAGCTGTTAGAAGTACAGTTTCTCTCTGGTGAAATTCTTCTGTATGCACAAAATTAGGTAACAAGTACCAATATAAATGGCATATTCATTTAAATAGCCAAACTTCTGCTCTACCTGTACATTGAAAGGAATGTCAACATTCTTGCAATCCAAGGATTCCCAAATCAGTTCCATCATGGATAAGATAGTGGTC